>MU695141.1:76455-95893 GCA_026770625.1 Nicotiana glauca | reverse complement strand
GTTTAATTATGGAACGGGCCGAACGCCTCGGTGATAATAGATGCATCTATGGTTCGTGCCGCTCGACCCTCGGCAGTGCACAATTTACATTCTGTTGGAGCGGGCCGTCGACCTCGGCGTGATTTGCGCATGTTTATTTATTACTTGGAAATTTATAAATGTGGAATTGGCCCTACGTGGCTTTATATGAACTGATGAAATAATAAAGGATAAACCTTATAAGCCCTTGATTTATTATTGGAGGTGTTGACCTGTTTTCTGACTTCACAACTTGAACTTTTATATAAATCCATAATTTCCCCCGCACTTACAGAATATTGTTATTTGACCTCTAGTGAGTGTCGGAATTGACCATCTCGTCTCTACCCCTTCGGGATTAGGCGGGATACTCACTGAGTACACGTTTATTACGTACTCATACTACACTTCTGTGCATTTTTGTTGCACATGTATTTGATGCATTAGCGGCCTACTGGGCGCAGACACACGGACGATTCGGGGACTAGGTGAGTTGCAGTGTGCAAGGCAGCCGCAACTCTTTAAAGTCCTTTCTAGTAACTATATTTCTTTTCTGTCCATTGTATTCCGGACGGATGCTGTGTTGTATTTTATGTCTTTATCAGTAGTCGCTCATGCACTTGTGACACTGGGTTTCTGGGAGGGTTTACAACGGATTTGTTCTAACTATTATTATTTAAATTTGAATTCTAGTAGTGAATTTTTATTTATAAAAATGGAAGGAAAAACCCTAGATTTTTCAAAAGTATTAAAAGAGGAATTAATTGATGAGTTTGTTGGCTGGCCTGACAGAGGTGTCCGGCGCCACCACGGCCCTTAGTGGATTTTGGGTCGTGACATTAGTAATTAGAGTTTGATTGAGACTCAGTTGTTAATCTTCCAATGAAGTTGAGTCCTTGATCAAAACAAACTCCAACCCTATCTTTTATCCGGATCTGTGTTCTCTTCTTATAAGGAGACTTTCCCTCCTTATCCCATATGCAACCTTTTCGATCAGTTCAGGAGATATTGCTGCTTGATCAATGGGACTTATCTCCTTCACGTGCATCTCACATGTATAGGTTGACAAACACTCTGCTTCACCTGATGGACCTGGTCCATGACTGAGTTTATTTTTGAAGAGTTCATTTTTCATTCTTCAAAACATTACCTGTTCTTGGGCCAACAAGATAGTTTATCTTAATAAGTTGGTTTACATCACAACTAGTTTAACAAGATGATTTATTGAGTGCCTCCACTTAATATTTAAATTATTGCTTATGAGAACAAATTTATCTATATCAGTTTGATATACGTTCTATACAAAAGTATATTACATTTTTCCCTCACAAGTGCTTCAGGGTCATGAACCCGATAATTCCATCCTATTATTATTAATGTGCAGTGTATATTTTATTTTGTACCATAACGCTCAAAGATGGGTTTCAAAAGTTGAGGAAGGAAGTTAGTGTTTCTAACATGAGGGGGAACAGGATAAACATTGTCGCGCTGCCTTTTTCTCGCGAAATCGGGTTTATGACATTTGGTTGGGACAACTCCTTCCTTTTGGGAAAGGGGTTTTGTAATTTTTTGAAGATTCGCAACTTAATGATTTTAAGGTGCGTTAGGGCACCTATAGGGTTCAACAATAACTATGTTTGATAACCAGAGATAAGGTAAGTTCTTGAAATTATCCCAATGGGAAGGTGTTAGGTGTGGTTCCTGGCCAGATAGTTCTTTGTGAATTTATGTAATTAACAAGTAAACTAATAACGCTCAAATAAGAGGGGATTTTGAATACATAAGTTTTTGGAAATGATAAAAATAAAACCAAATTTTGAAAGAGTTATAACTAAACATGCTGACGAATACAAATGTGTCCTAGGTTTATATGTAATATAGATCACATCAATGCAATACCCGATAATCACTCCTCGAAAGAGGGAAAACACGTGGTATAAGTGCATCGGTCATCATATTCATATCTACCATTCCCCCCCAGTGAAGGTATTAAACTAAGGATTGGTCTCGACCTCTATTGCATGCTGTTACCCATCTCATGCCTATCAGTCCTAGAGAATTTAGGACTATTATTCCTATAAGAGGGAGGATTTTAGGCTGACTCTTGGGTTTTATAGGTGAAAAGACTAAGGCGATATTCAAAACACATAGGACTGCATATTAGGGGAGACATGTAAAAAAAATAAGAGGCTTAGATATACCTCTTCAAGTAAAGCATATAAATAGCATGACTTAAAACACAATTAGGGCCAAATTTAAATTACTAAGATAGGGGAGTTTTAGTTGCTGAAGCAGACCAATTTATTACATAAATCAGATAAAAGTCCGAATTAGGCCTCCCTGCTAGTTGTAGCAGTTGCTAATTTAACAAAGATGGATTCAATTTTACCGTTATTACCTAAGGCTTGCCTAAGTGTGTATTGATGATATCCTATAAGCATGATATCTATTACTGATTCAAAATAGCGAAGCAGTAATAATTTGTTTAAAAAAATGGACAAATTGGATCCTATAGGCATGCTTTCTAAACTGCATTAAGGACAGGAGTAAGTTGCTTAAACTGATTCAAAGCAGTACGAGTCAAACTGATTTTTAACTAAAATGATTTCAAGTTATAATCTTTGTTGTTGCTGATTTTAATTCCTACAGACATGGTATCTAATGTTAAAGCTGATTTGGTCTTATTGGGTATAGTATCTAATGAAGCGAAGTAGGCAGGATTTATTTGATCACAATGAAATTCCTATATGCATGATTTCAATATTGATATTAACCGAATAGTCATGACATCTAATTTAGAACCTGATTTTAACTTATGGGCATGATGTATGATTATAACCATTAGACCCTATACGCATGATCTCTAAGTGGAGAATTAAATATGCAAAATTTAAAAGCAGATCCTATAGGAAATATATCTAGGTGTAGAATTAGAAATATGCAAAATTTGAAGCAGTAAACCCTATAAGCATGCTATCTACCATCCTAACAGCTAAACATGCATAGTTACCCATCCCTTTTCACTAGCCAACCCCAATATTTGTTTAAAAATCATTACAGACCTAATATTGAATTACAAGAGAAGTACAAAATACTAATTTACAACCAAAGAAGCCTTATTCTAACTTCTTCTCCGAGTTGTGGAACAAAATACCTCAAATGCCACTTGTTTCAAAGCCTTTCTCAGACCTACGTGTGTCAAAATTCCCTAAGGATCTCAAGGGATCCCGGGCAGTGCTTATCCCAGGTTTGCATAACCATATAGAGAATAAATGCAGTGTGGAAGGAGCAAGCCCTTGTATGTCCAAGTTCAGAGGGAACTCAAGGGTCCCAAGGCAAGGCTCACACAAGAGGGGCAGAACCTAAGTTCTAAGAGTATATTGGAAGTGTAGAAGTGAGATCTTATTTAAAACTGGGTTGAGAATAGTAATGGGTAAGGGAGATTTGAAAATAGTAGTGGTAAAACATAAATTACATAGAACCAGTAATTGCACAAAAGGGGTCAGGTTTTGGGACATGTACAGCAATAGATGATGCTGGGATGCCCACAAACCAACCAGGAAACACAAGCACATAGGAAGGTATGGGAGTTTGGGATTCATAATTCAGAAAATCATATAACAAGTGACTGACTGAGTACATGCATACGGGAAACCATTAATTTATAATGAGAGAGAGCAGATTACAGCATACTTAGTAATAACTGGATTGTATAAACTTAACTAGGAACAGGCAAAAGTGAAGGAAAAAGCTAAAGAAACATGTTTTTGTTGATGCTTGAAGATTAACTAGGACATACCAGTAAGAAGCAAAGCATAGAAAGAAAAGCAAGCAAATTTCCATAGCCTAGCTTTGGCCTTTAGCTGGCTAGACAAAGTAGTAGCAGAAATAGAAATAGAGAGTGAAGTGTGTGTTCTGAACTTAGGTAGTTCATTCGTGTCTTTGATAGAAAAGAAGGTGGGTATTTATAGTTTTGAAAATAGGTGAATATTAAGGTAATAAGTAAAGTTTTAACACAAGTATAGAAACAATCACCGGTTAGAATCAATTACACAAGTGATTCCCCTTTAATTAAGGAATCACTGTTTAACGGGTAGAAGCAGGTCTAATCAACGGAAGAAAATCAGTTTGGAAGCAGGCTGATTATTGCCATATAAGGGGCAGTAAAAGCATGCAGTGAACAATCAAGTTTGAGTACAAAAATATACTTATTTTGGGAAAGAAATCAGCAAGGTAAAACATCACAGTAAAGGAAAGAGAATCAATTAATTTTAAACATGTGAATGAAATCTGGGCTCATATAAGAAAAGCTTTTGAAATCAGTCACAAGATCGAGATCAATCAATGAAGGAACATGCTTCTGCACTTCAGTATATAAATAGAGTGAAAAAAATACCAGTCTTGCGAGGCCAATCACATTGGCAAAAGAAACACATACAATAGTAGCAAAAATAAGCATAGGATTTAGTAAATAGTCAAGGCTCATACATGTAGCCAAAGTGTAGAAGAGAGTTAGAATATGTACAGGTCTTGCAGTAACAAGTGGCGAAACCCTTTTGAGAGATTAGGGTTTTAACCATAGTCTAGTTGAAAGATAGTAAAACTCAGATAAGTCACCTAAGAAAGAGATAGTCAAAAACAAAGAACTTTAATCGAATCCAGTACATAATCAAACAAGCAGTTTCAGACCAAGAAGATCTGGGGTTTCTCAACAATAATCGAGTTTAAAAGACAATAAAACAAATAAGTCAAATAAGAATGAGGAACTTAGTCAAACAAGTACACATCTAACAAATAGTTTCAGAACTCGAATGAGACCACAAAAGAACATGTTGAAATACATAGAAGAACAACATGAGCAAAACTTAGCAAAATCACAAACACGTTTAAATCAAAGATCATTGAAAAGAAGAACTTAAAGAAAAACCCTAATCGGAGAAGATGAAGGGTCGTTTTCAAAGAAAGTTGAAAATTTTCGAGAAAATACATAAAACACTCATAGAAAGTACAAATCTAAAATAGATCTGAAAGAAATCGAAAGTTGTTAAGGTTAGGGTTTTGAAAAACCCAGAAAAGGTGAGAAAGGACTTGAAAGTTACCGATCTAACCAGAAGAGTCAAGGATCAGACTCGAACGGCCATGGCTGGCCAAAGAAAGGTCAGGGATGACCGGAGAAAAGCCATGAACAGTAGTAGAGCAAGGACTAGACCAGACTCCTTCGAGGTCTGGTCATGAAATCATAGAACCCAACACATAGGAGCCATGGAAGGCTGGTACAGGCCTCAAATGACCACGGAGGGTCATAGATTAGGCATGTATTAGGGTGGGTGAGAGGGCGGTGGCTAAGGTTTATGAGAGTTACAGAGAGAGTTGAGAGAGATGGGGGATTCAAGGGTGGCAGATCGTATCAAATGATAGGGTTTTGGGGTCGTTTGGGATTAATTAAGGAAAGGGGAAATGGTGGTCGTTGATCTAAATGATCAACGGCTAGGATTAAAGGGGTTAGGTGGGAGACCGGGTTGGGTCGTGTATATTGGGTTAGGGTCGGGTTTGAGATGCAATTGGTTGGGAAATTGGGTCTGATTTGGGCCCAATTTTAGGCTGAAATTGAAATGAAACTAAGTATCATTTAAATAACCATTTTTTCACTTTTAAAATTATAAAAAATAGTAAATTAATTTGTTTGAAATAAATTGAAAGTAATAAACTTATTTATAACATATAATTATCAATTAAAAAATACTGGACTTCATTTTATGAATATGAACACAATTAAATCTTGAAGAGACTAATATTGTAATTATATGCAATTTAGCTTTAAAAAATATTAAATAAATTTTTAAAAATATGAAAAAATTATCTTAGCTACATTTTAGCATAAATGTAAAAGTCCAATAAATGAACTACCAAAAATAATAATTTTAGAAATTATTATTGGGTTTTTGTGGATAAAATAGGGAAATAAATTGATTAAAAAGCCTTTAAAAATTAATAAAAATAATAATAAAATATTTGGGCATACTTATATATGCATACATATACTATTTTGAAGGTATTTTGCATTTTAAAAAATATATAGGGAAAAATTGGGCGTCAACAACTGCCCCTCTTTTGCCGGGAAGGATGAAAGACTTTTCGAGTAAAGATATGATGGCCAATTTTGACCGAGCAAAATAGTTTGGAAGATTCAGGCCGCACCTTGGCTTCTGAGTTGCCTACATATCCCTAGTTTTATAGGAATCAGGCCGCATGTAGTTCAGGATCCGTCGACGGAGTATGCCGACGGGTACTTTCCAAGAACGGAGGCAATATTTCGGACTGAGTCAGTACAGGAATGGTACAACTGCGTGCATTGGAGCGGAAACGCTCCTCCCGAGATGGCTGTTGCTTGCCGGTTAACCTGCAAATAAGCAATACAAGCATATATTGTGCATAAATTTAGACATGATGCAAATTCCCGTTGGACCGTGAATGATGTCTTCGAACGGTTAGGATAACGTCCTTAGAACATGATGTCCTGGGCCATAAACCGTATAATAAAGGATTTGTAGGCCATGAAATGATGTTCTCAGGCCATAAGGATGGTTCCTCCGAACCATGACGCCTTTGAATAATGATATACAAAGGATTGAAAAGGATCCTTAGGCCATGACATGGTGTTCTCGGGCTAAAAGGATGATGCATTCGAACGATGACGCCTTTGGATAAGTTGGTGATATTTCAGCCCATGAAGGGTATGGTAGCCTGTGGCAATCTTTCAGCCATACAATGTGGTGATCTTTCAGCCATGCAATATGGCGATCTTTCAGTCGTGCAATGTGGTGATCTTTCGGCCGTGCAATGTGCGATCTTTCAACCGTGCAATGTGGCAATCTTTCAACCATGTGCAATGTGGCAATCTTTAAACCGTGCAATGTGATGATCTTTTAGCCATGCAATGTGGCGATCTTTCAACCGTGCAATGTGGATAGAGAGAGTATGCCGGTTGGAAGGCAGAATGGTAGCCTTATGCAATGCAGATAGAGGTAGAGCTTAACCTCGGAAGGCAGAATGATAGCCTTATTCAAGTTGGAAGGCAGAATGGTAGCCTTATGCATATTTGAAGGCAGAACGGTAGCCTTATGCAATGCAGATGCAGATAGAGGTAGAGCTTAACCTCGGAAGGTATAATGGTAGCCTTATGAATGTTGGAAGGCAGAATGGTAACCTTATGCAATGCATATGCAGATAGAGGTAGATATTAACCTCGAAAGGTAGAATGGTAGGTTTATGCAAGAGAAAAAAGAAAATAGCAAATTACAGTAGAGTTTCATAGCTGATAGCAAATTGCGGCGTGGTGACTACTGGGAGCATTGCGACATACAGGAACTTACGGGCGCGTGCTGATAGCAAACGTTGGTAAGTGCAATGGTACGGAGAATCATATTCTCGAACAATCTTTGTTTCATGAGTGTGCAATATGTTTTAACAATTTCGCAATCCTTGTGCCTGCATCCAAAGAAAAATCGTGAGTTTTGTAAAGGGGAAGGTTAGTTCATATTCCCGCGGGCTTTGCTTGACACGTTCGGCCTTTGATCTGGCAATACCGTTTGTATCATTGGGGTACTTGTTGGGAATAAACCCCAAAATAAATAATATTTACGGTATTAGTGATAAACGCGGACCACTAAGTTGTGATTAAATCAGCAAGAATAGAAATGCAGCAATAATGACACAAAGATTTTACGTGGAAACCCTTCTGAATAAGGGAAAAACCACGGCCAAGAAGAGCAGCTGATATTACTATAGTGAGAAATTTTACATTGTGTAGTAATGAGTAAAAATACTCCTAAGACCACTTCACCCTCAAAAGAAATAAGGACTCTTTTGCTTTTTCCACCTCACTACAATATCTCTCACACTTTTTTTCTTCACAAACTATCTTCTTATAGTTATTAGAATACCTTGCTCTCTCTCTTTTTCTCTCCTTTTTAGTGTGATGAAATGAGAGTTAAAGCTCCCCTTTTATATCCAAAACCTCACTCTCTAAAGCCTACAATATTTGACAATTTATACACTGTTTTCACAATTTCAACAAGGTTGGCTACCAACCCAAACCAAGTCAAAAAAATTGGCTACCAATTCAACAAGGTTGGCTACCTAACCAAACCAAGTGAACAAAATTGGCTACCAAATCATTTGAATGAGATGGACACCATATCAATCTCCCCCTCCAGTCTCATTCATCTTGAGGAGGTAGAATTGTCTTCTAGTTTGAGTTCATGCCGACATGTTCTTTGCAAAGCTCGAACTTGTCTCCTGGTACTACCTTGGTTAGCATATCCTCAAGATTTTCACTTGTGTGAATCTTTTTGATATGTAAAGACTTGTTCTCCACCTGCTCACGAATCCAATGATATCTGACGTCGATGTGTTTTGTTCTCGCATGGTACATGGAGTTTTTGCTCAGGTCTATTGCACTCTAACTGTCGCAATAGACAACATACTCCATCTGTCGCAATCCAAGTTCTTGAAGAAATTTCTTGAGCCATATTATCTCTTTTCCAGCTTCAGTAGCCGCAATATACTCCACTTCAGTTATAGATAGTGCGACACAATTCTGCAACTTCGACTGCCCTGATATAGCTCCCCCTGAAAAAGTAAACAAATATCCAGTAGTGGATTTTATGTCATCAAGGTCACCTGCCATATCAGAATCTGTATAGCCATTCAAAATTGGATTTGATCCTCCAAAACATAAGGATTCATGTGAGCTTCCTCTTAGATACCTGAGTATCCACTTTACACCTTCCCAATGCTCTTTTCCTGGATTTTGAGAAATCAGCTAACAACACCGACTGCATGAGCAATATCTGGTCGAGTTCATACCATTGCATACATCAAACTTCCGGCGGCAGAGAAATAAGGAATCTTGGTCATTCTCTCTTTTTCCTCCATTATTGTTGGACACATTTTTTTGCTCAACTTCAGATGATCAGGAAGGGGTGTGCGAACCTGCTTAGCACTATTCATATTGAAGCGCTCCAGTACACGTTCTATGTACTTCTCCTATGACAAGTAAAGTTTCCTTTTGTTTCTCGAACGAGTAATTCTCATGCCCAAAATATGCTTAGCATGACCCAAGTCATTCATTGCAAAATACTTATTCAACTGTTTCTTCAACTCGTCAATCGTGGAAGCATTTCTGCCCACAATCAACATATCATCCACATATAGCAAGAGGATGATAAAATCATCATCAGAAAATCTTTGTACAAACACACAATGATCTGAAGAAGTCTTCTTGTAGCTTTGCTCCCCTATAACAGACTCAAACTTCTTGTACCACTGTCTGGGTGCTTGCTTTAATCCATATAGACTCTTCTTAAGTTTGCATACAAGATTTTCTTTACCTTTTGCCTTGAAGCCCTCAGGTTGTTCCATATAAATCTCCTCTTCTAAGTCATCGTGAAGAAAAGCAGTCTTCACATCCATTTGCTCAATCTCCAAATCAAGACTAGCAGTCAAACCAAGAACTGTCGGAATAGAGGACATTTTCACGAAAGGAGAAAATATTTTGTCAAAGTCAATACCTTTCCTTTGACCAAATCCCTTGACAACCAATCTGGGCTTCAAACTATGTTCTTCAGCTTTAACTTGGAACACCCACTTATTTTTCAAAGCTCTCATGCCTTTAGGCAATTTCACCAACTCATAAGTATGGTTCTCATGTAAAGATTTCATCTCATCTTGCATGGTTTCAATCAATTGATCCTTGTGCTCATCCTCTATGGCCTCCGTATAACATTCAGGTTCTCCCCCATCAGTGAGTAATACATACTCATTGGGTAAATAATGGGAGGAAGGAGTATGAGGTCTAAAAGACCTCCTGAGTGGAATATCTAACTCTTCCACAGCTTAGTGAGTAGGAGCATCTACCTTATCAATATTAGCATTATTATCACCATCACCATCAATATGCTAATCTGGAATATGGTTCTGGGCATCATCATCATCATTGAGTCCACCAACGTCATCCATATTTGTATGAGGAACTTGATCAAGATTAACTAAACCTTCAGAACTTGAAGATTTTAGCTTCTCCGCTTTATTAATATCTTCAATGGTTTGATCCTCCTCGAAGATAACATCACGACGTCTCACGACCTTCTTCTCAATTGGATCATATAGCCTGTAACCAAACTCATCAAGGCAATAACCAATGAAGATGCACTGCCTTGTCTTGGCAGTTAATTTTGACCTCTCATCTTTCGGCACATGTACAAAAGCTTTGCAACCAAACACTTTCAAGTGGTCATAGGAAACATCCTTGCCATACCAAACTCTATTTGGAGCATCACTTTGCAAAGCAACTGTAGGGGATAGATTAATCATATGTGCGGCGGTCAACAATGCCTCACCCCAAAAGGAATTAGGCAACTTTACTTCAGAAAGCAAACATCTGACTCTTTCCATCAAGGTCCTGTTCATCCCTTCTGCTAAACCATTAAGCTGAGGACTCTTAGGAGGGGTCTTCTGGTGTCTGATACCTTGTTGCTTGCAGTATTCGTCAAATGGTCCACAATATCCACCACTGTTATCAGTACGAATGCAGTTTAGCTTCTTTCCAGTTTCTCTTTGAATTGATGCCTGAAACTGCTTAAAGACACCCAACACTTGGTCTTTAGTCTTCAATATGTAGACCCAAAGTTTCATTGAACAATCATCAATAAAGGTAGCAAAATAAAGTGCACCACCCAAAGTCCTTGTCTTCATTGGACCACATAAGTCTGAATGCACCAACTCAAGCAACTCCGTCTTTCTTGAAGGAGGATGAGATTGGAAAGAAACTCTTTTTTATTTTCCAGCCAAGCAGTGCTCACATTTTTCTAATTTTGCACTTTCAAAATTTGAGAACAATTTCTTCTTGGCCAGAACATTTAGTCCTTTTTAGCTAATGTGGCTAAGCCTCTTATGGCATAACGTTGAAGAGTTATGGATCTCAACGACATTCACCATATCAACACAGGTAGAGGCCGTAGTCCAGTATAGACCACGATGCTTTTCCCCACCAGCCACAATCATGGAGCCCTTAGTGAGCTTCCACTTTCCAGCACCATTGGTACTGACATATCTCTCATCATCCAAAACACCAACAAAGATCAAGTGCAAACGAACATTAGGTGCATGCTTTACATTGCTTAAAACTAGTTTAGTTCCAATACTAGTTTCCAAACAAATCGTTCCAACACCAGCTACTCTAGATATAGTCTCATTACCCATACTCAAAGTTCCAAAGTCACCCTGAGTATAGGATGAGAAAAATTCCTTCCTTGATGTCACATGAGATGCGGCACCACTGTCCACAACCTAGCTTGACTTATCACAAACAATATTTATCAGATCCGCATCAAGGACGGTAACAAGATCTTCTATAGTGACGGTGGACACACGATTGCCAACTTCTTTCTATCATTCCTTGTCTCTATTCTCCTTTTTCAAAATCCGACAGAACTTCTTTGTGTGCCGTTTCTTCCTGCAATGATAGCACTCAATATCTTTAAGTTTGTTTCTGGATTTGCTTCTATTATGTTCTCTATTTTGAAAATCCCGATTTTTGCTTCTCCCCCTAGAGTCAGTCACCAAGACATCTGATGAGGAGGAACCTTGAGATTTTCTTCCCATCTCTTCATTTAAAAGGCTACTCTTGGCAAGATCCATAGAGATCACACCATCTGGAGCAGAATTTGATAATGAAGTTCTAAGAACTTCCCATGAATTTAGTAGGGAACCAAGTAGAAACAAGCCTTGAATTTCTTCATCAAATTTAATGCCCATAGCAGATAACTAGTTCGTGATCCCCTGAAAATTATTCAGATGATCTATCATCGAGGAACCATTGTGGTATTTTAAACCCAACATCTGCTTTATCAGAAACATCTTGTTGTTTCCAGTTTTCCGAGCATACAAACTTTCAAGGTCCTCCCATAGGCTTCAAGCATGTGTCTTCTCAGAAATATGGTTCAAAATATTATCGTCAACCCACTGTCTAATAAAGCCGCAAACCTGCATGTGTAACAAATTCCACTCTTCATCTAATTTATTACCAGGCTTTATAGTGGTGAAGGCAGGTTGATGAAAATTCTTGACATAGAGCAAATCTTTCATTTTGCCCTTCCAAATGGCATAATTTCTGCCATTCAAAGTAATCATTATACTAGTGTTGTCTTCCATCGTTTATCACAAATACAAATACTATTCATTAGGAGACCAAAGTAATTCTTTTCTGATGTGAAAGTTCAGACTGTGCTGCAACCACAGAGCATACTCAGATAGAACCTTGGCTTTAATACCACTTGTTGGGAATAAACCCCGAAATAAATAATATTTACGATATTAGTGATAAACGCGGACTACTAAGTTATGATTAAATTAGCAAGAATAGAAATGCAGCAATAATGACAGAAAGATTTTATGTGGAAACCTTTCTGAATAAGGGAAAAACCACGGACAAGAAGAGCAACTGATATCACTATAGCAAGGAATTTTACACTGTATAGCAACGAGTAAAAATACTTTAAGACCACTACACCCTCAAAAGAAATAAAAACTCTTTTGCTTTTTCCACCTCACTACAGTATCTCTCACACTAATTTTCTTCACAAACTATCTTCTTATAGTTTATGGAATGCCTTGCTCTCTCTCTCTCTCTTTTGGTGTGATGAAATGAGAGTTAAAACTCTCCTTTTATAGCCAAAACCTCACTCTCTAAAGCCTACAATATTTGATAATTTGTACACCCTTTTCACAATTTCAACAAAGTTAGCTACCAAACCAAACCAAGTCAATAAAATTGGCTACCAATTCAATAAGGTTGGCTACGTAACCAAACCAAGTCAACAAAATTGGATACCAAATCATTTAAATGAGATGGACACTATATCATAGCATTGTTAAACAAAGAAGTTTCAATAGTAGACATGCTCGATTTTGTAAAAGTATGAAATAGATGTATAATTAAAATAGTTTTTAGATGAACCTGCGACTGTGATGTGGTTCGAGACATTGCAACCTCTCTCGATACGGAATTTTGAGGGTCCTCCTCAAAATTATGCCCAATTTGCTGGGTTGATACTTCTAATTGCTGCTCGTGCGGCGATTGGATGAAATTACTTCAAAATTTTGAGAGCCCCAGTTTCCAATTTTAGGGAGAAATGAAAATTTTATTAAATTGTGAACAATAGGGCTGCCTACGTACCCCCTCTTAAACGGGAATCAGGTCAGGCGTAGTTCAATTTACATCATATAGGGAAGACATAAAGATTACACATAGTAACGCTTGACTGTATCTGAATTTATCGGCTTTGGACAAACTTCTCCATCCATTTTTGCAACTATAAGGGCTCATCCAATCAAAACTTGGTGAACCATGTATGGACCGTGCCAGTTCGGAGAGAATTTCCATTTGGCTTCATCCTGATACGAAAATTTTTTCTTTAATACCAGCTGCCCCAGTGTAAATTGTCTCGACTTGACTCTCTTGTTGAAGGATCTGGACATTCTGTTCTGATAGAGTTGACCATGGAAAACTACATTCATTCTCTTTCCATCTATAACAGCTAGCTACTCATAATGACTCTTCACCCATCCTGCATTGTTAAGCTCAGCTTCCTATATGATCCTTAGGGAAGAAATTTCTATTTCAGCAGGAATTACGGCCTCTTTACCATAAACTGGCATATAGGGGGTTGCCCCAGTTGATGTGCAGATAGTGGTTTGGTATCCCAATAGAGCAAATGATAACTTTTCATGCCACTGCTTATGCTTCTCTATCATTATCCTTAATATTTTATTGATATTTTTGTTGGCGATTTCTACAGCTCCATTCATTTGAGGTCTGTAGGCTGTAGAATTCTTGTGTTTGATCTTGAAGGTTTCACACATGGTTTTCATCAAGTACCTATTGAGATTGGAGCCATTATCAGCAATGATTGGCTCTGGAATACCAAATCGACAAATAATACGGTCCCGGACAAAGTCTATCATGACTTTCTTAGTCATTTCTTTGTAAGATTATGCGTTGACCCACTTGGTGAAATAATAAATTGCCACTAGTATAAACTCTTTTCCGTTGGAAGCGGCATGCTCAATTGGTCCAATGACGTCCATTCCCTAGGCAGCGAACAACCACGGTGAGCTTATTGTGTTGAGCTCGCTCGGAGGTACCTTTATCATGTCTGCATGTATCTGACAACGATGGCATTTTTGGACATACTGGATGTAGTCTGTTTCCATAGCCATCCAAAAGTACCCAACCCGGTGTATCTTCTTTGCTAATACAAAGCCGTTCATATGTGGACCACAGGTCCCTGCATGAATTTCCTCAAGTAGCTTGGATGCTTCCTGCGCATCGACACATCTTAATAGTCCCAAATCAGGAGTCCTCCTATACAGGATTCCTCCTCTATGAAAGAAGTTATTGGAAAATCTTCGTAGTTTTCGTTTCTAAGTATGATTGGCAAGCTCCGGGTACTCTCCTTTCGCCAGATATTCCATGATATCATGAAACCAAGGCTTTCCGTCTACTTCCTCTTCAACTCTGATTGTGAATTTTCACCGGAATGGGATCAATAAAATTCTTGTCTAGATGTTGTATCATAGATGATAGGGTGGCTAATGCATCGGCAAACTCATTCTGGACCCTGGGAACATGTTGGAATTCTGTCTTTGTGAACCTCTTTCTCAATTCCTGTACTTGATGCAGATACGGGAGTATCTTGAAGTTTTTGATTGACCATTCTTCTTGTACCTGATGTATGAGTAAATCTGAGTCTCCGATCACTAGCAACTCTTGCACATTCATGTTAATGGCCATCTTGAGCCCTAAGATGCAGGCTTCATACTCGGCCATATTGTTGGTGCAGGGAAATCTGAGTTATGCAGACACTGGATAATGCTGACCGATTTCTAATACTAGGACCACTCCTATGCCAACTCCTTTGAAGTTTGCTACTCCATCGAAGAACATTCTCCAACGGTCAAAGGATTCTGCAATGTCTTCTCCTATGAATGATACCTCTTCATTGGGAAGATATGTTTTTAAAGGTTCATATTCTCCATCCATGGGGTTTTCAGCAAGGTGGTCTGGCAGTGATTGTCCTTTGACCACCTTCTGAGTTACATAAACAATGTCGAATTCACTCAACAAGATTTTCCACTTGGCTAGCTTGCCAGTAGGCATGGGCTTCTGAAATATGTACTTTAAAGGATCTATCCTTGATGTGAGATACGTGGTATAGGCACCGAAGTAATGCCTAAGCTTCTGAGCTACCCAAGTCAAAGCACAAAAGGTGCGTTACAAAAGAGAATACCGAGCTTCGTATGGAGTGAACTTGTTGCTGAGATAATAAATGGCTTGTTCCTTTCTCCCTGTTTCATTATGTTGCCCCAAAACGCAGCCGAAAGCTCCATCTAACACTGCAAGGTAGAGCATCAGGGGTCTACCTGGCTCAGGAGAGACTAGGACCGGTGGTGTTGACAGGTACTCCTTGATTCTATCAAAGGCCTTTTGGCAGTCATCAGTCCATTTGGTGGCTGCATCCTTCTTCAACATCTTAAAGATTGGTTCACAAATAACTGTAGAATGTGCTATGAACCGGCACCTTCCCAGGAAACTCATCACATCTTTCTTGTTCTTTGGTGGTGGAAGTTCTTAAATGGATTTGACCTTTGATGGATCCAGTTATATTCCTCGGCGGCTCACGATAAACCCAAGAAACTTTCCGGCAGGAAGCCCAAATGCACACTTTGCGGGATTCAATTTCAGGTTGTACCTTCGCAATCTATTGAAGAACTTCCTCAAATCTTCCATGTGATTAGTGGCCTTCTTGGACTTGATGATAACATCATCCACATATACCTTCATCTCCTTGTGTATCATATCATGGAAAATGGTAGTCATGGCCCTTATGTAGGTGGCCCTGCATTCTTCGGGCCGAACGTCATCATCTTGTAACAATACACTCTCCATGGCGTAATGAAAGCCATTTTCTCAGCGTCTTCCTCATCCATCTAGATCTGATGATAACCAGCGAAACAATCTACGAATGATTGCAACTCATTTTAGCGCAATTGTCAATCACGATATGTATATTCGGCAAAGGGAAGTCATGTTTTATACTAGCTCAATTGAGATCCCGGTAGTCGAAATAGACTATTGTCAATCACGATATGTATATTCGGCAAAGGGAAGTCATGTTTTATACTGGCTCAATTGAGATCCCGGTAGTCGAAATAGACTCTGACCTTCCCATCCTTTTTTGGTACTGGCACGATGTTGGCCAACCATGTCGGGTATTCCACTACCCTAAGAACCTTAGCTTTGACTTTCTTAATGACTTCTTCCTTGATTTTCAAACTCATATCAGACTTGAACTTCCTGAGCTTCTGCTTTACCAGCGGACATGTCGGATCAGTTGGTAGTTTATAGGACACAATAGCTGTACTCAGACCACTCATGTCATCATACAACCAGGCGAATATGTTATCATATTACTTTATAAATTCGGTGTATTCCTTCTTTTCTAATGGCGATAAGTGAACGCATATTCGTGTTTCCTTGACGTTTTCTGTGTCTCCCAATCTTGGTTTTGTCCAGGATGGACTTAGGTCTATTCTCAAAGTTCTAAACTTCATTGACGATCTTATCAGGTATGTCTTCTTCATCTGAATCGATGTCCGTTTGTCGCGTTGTCTTATTGCATGTCACAGTCATTGGTTGATCAAGATAAGTAATAGTAATGTTGTATGGCTAAAATAAGGTGGAAAACAATAGAAATAAATATTAATTCATTGGAAAAAATCAAACATGCTTTGATAAATTGAATAATTGTTTTGAACATTGAAGATATTATTAATTGAAATATGCAAAAATAAAATCATTTAATGAATAAAATAGCGAATGGCGCTTGTTTTAGCCTTGCCACCCCGAGGCTTGTCGCGCTCTAGTTGTCCTGATGGTCCAGTTATTGAGGCGTGCCCCTCTGCTCACAGCCTGTATGGAAGGGCCGTCTTCCCCCTCCTCCTCAAGAATAACTCAGCAATCAATATCATTGTCCTCTAAAAACAAGTTTTCACTGCAGCGAGTGCTTCTTCTTCGTCCATCCCATAAATGATGTCACCTTGTTGGAAGGTCTACTCCAAGTGCGGTATCGATTTCTCTAGTGGGTAGTAAGGACCACCATGGTGGCGACCAGTTGTTGAACTCTTGCCATATGTATTCGTACCCTAAGCCGAAAGTGGTGCTCTGTTTCTTGAGTTTTATGGGTTTAGCAATTCCTTAGAGGTTCTTGCTGAGTCGCTTGCAAGGCTCGTACCCACTCCAATTTAATATACTCCCAATCTTGTTATCCCACCTGTCGCACCTCCTTTTTCCTCTGCGGAAATCGGGTTTATGATATTTGGAGGGACAACTCGTTCCTTTTGGGAACTAGGTTTTGCATTTGAAGAGTCGCCACCTAATAAGTTAAGGTGCATTAGGACACCAATAGAAATTCAATTCTAAGTCATTTGAACAACCAGAGATAGGGTAAGGGCTTGAAATTATCCTAAGGGAAAGGTGTTAGGCACCCCTCAGGATCCACTAGCGTGGTTCCCAGCCAGACAGTTATTGTGAATTTGGGGTGCAATTACCATATAAGCAGATAAGGCTTAAATAAGAGGGGATTTCAATACACAAAGGTTTGAAAGTAATCCAAATTTGAAAGATCAAGTAAAAGAGCTTATTTTTAAATGAGGAGTTACAATGCTAAAAAGAAGAAGTGGAAATAAAGGAAGTCGGGTCCTAGGTTTATTAAAATATGGATCACATCAATGCAATACCAGGTAATCACTCCACAAAAGATGGGATACACGTGGCATTAGCGCACCGGTTATCATATCCATATCTACCCTTCCCACCCCGTTTAAGGAACTAAAGCGTGGATTAGTCTCGAGCACTATTGCATGCTATTACCCGTCCCATTCCTATCAGTCCCGAAGGAACTTAGGACTACTAATCCTAAAAGGAGGGATATTAGGTTGATTTGAAGTTTCAAAGGTAAAAATCTAAGGCGACATACAAAACATATAAAATAATGCACATTAAAGGGGAAACGCATGAGCCTCAAGTATACCTCCTCAAACAAACAACCATATAGCATGACTTAAACAAACGAGTAAAGGTCTGATTCTAAAAATACTTGAAGGAAGAGAAGATTGTTGTTACGGCAAGCCTGGCTTATTACATGATTCAGTTAGGATACACGAATCAGACCTACCTACTGATTGTAGCTCATAAACTAATAAAGAGGTGAGTTTAGTTTTATTTATACTGCCTAAGGCTTGCCTAAGTGTTTAGGTGAGACCTTAGAAGCATGGTATCTATTCAATTGAGAATGTGGTGAAACAGTAATAACTTAGAATGAATTTTTTGAAATCATATAGGCATGCTTGCTAAACCTTGTTAAGTAAAGGAATTAGGTTATTAAAAAGGGTTCAGAAGGGACGAATTTAAATTAGGCTAGTTCCAGACTCTGCAGGTGATGGCATGTACTATTACTGATTTTACTCTGCATGGGCATTCTATCTAACATTGAATGTGAATGGAACGACTCAAATTTATTTATGAATCCATATAGGCATGATTTCTATGCATTACTGGTTTAGACCTTTATAGACATGATACTTATCATTGTATGTGAGCAGGACTTTACTTAAGAAACCCTATAGGCATAATTTCTATATGTTACTGATTTCAGCATGATACTGGGTTATAACCAATTGGGCCCTAAAAACATGATATCTAAATGATGACAAATGTGCAAAATTTTAGATAATCCCTATAGGCAGGTTATGAAGATGTAAAGTTAAACATGCAGAGTGAATAAATCTCTACAGGCATGATGTCTAAGGCGCAGAATTAAAATACCCTATATGCATGGTTTCTAAATGCATTTTGAGTATGCATGATTTAAAATACCCTATAGGCATGGTTTCTAAATGCAGTTTGAATATGCAGGATTTAAAATACCTTACATGCATATTTTCTCCCCTTCACATGTATAAGTACCCAACCCTTTTCACTAGCCAGCCCCAATGTTTATTACAAATTATTACAAACCAGGAATACTAAATACATCAAAATGAATAAGATACAACAAGAGGAGGTCCGATTCTTGGTTCCTTCCTGAGCTATGCAATAAACTGCCTTAAGATGCCATTGCTTCAAAGCCTTTCTCAAACTAGAGTGTGTCAGAGTTCCCTAAGGGCCTCAATAGGATCCCGTGAAGCGCTCACACCCAAGTTACATAAACAGAATAGGGACAAGTGCAGTGTGGAACTGCCAACCCTCATGTGTCCAAGTTCAGAGGGAGAACATGGGTCCCAAGGCAAGGCTCACATG
>MU695141.1:21917-64050 GCA_026770625.1 Nicotiana glauca | reverse complement strand
CTGTCCACTGTATTCCGGACAGAGGTTGTATTTTATTTCATTATCAGTAGTCGCTCATGCACTTGTGACACCGGGTTCTGGGATGGTTTTCGAAAGGTTTGATTTAATTGTTTTTGTTGATTTGAATTGAAGCAAAACCCTTTTCTTTGTGAAAATGGAAGGAAATTTCTGGAATTTGATGTATTTTAAAAGACGATTTTAAATCGGTAATCTAATTGGCTGGCCTGACAGCGGTGTCCGGCGCCACCACGACCCTTAGTGGATTTTAGGTCGTGACAACATGGTATCAGAGCACTAGGTTCCCTTCGGTCTCACGAGTCATGAGTAAGTCTAGTAGAGTCTCGTGGATCGGTACGAAGACGTCTGTACTTATCCTTTGGAGGCTGCAGGACTGTTGGGAGTACTTCCCTTCTTGATTTCCTTATCGTGTGGTTCGATTCTTTTGAGGCTTATGCCCTTGATTCCTTGCCACTCAATCTTCCGTGATGCGAGCGCTTGTTATGAATCAAAATTTGAAGGGTTGTAATGGCACTACAAGTGTGGTGCGGGATGATTCACCCGGTATAGTTGATTGAACTATCATAGTCATATTATGGAGGAATATTCCATTGTTTTAGCTCAGTAACAAATCTTCTTAGAGCCTTGAGGCTAGGCACAGGTTGCCATGATGCTCAGGAGCGATTATTTTCGCATTATTGTTGTGATGGTAGGGTGTTTGCCCACGTGTCGGGGCAGTGAATGAGTCGAAGGGAGGTTTACTCAGTGTGTAATCAAAGGGATTTGGTATTTTATCCCCGACAAGGGAAGGTCAAGCGAACTAAGGATAGTTATATGTGGACTAGTGGAACTAATGAAACGTGGTAATGGCAAGCGTGAATGAGTTCTCTTTTTTATCGGGGTGCGGTTGTCCTAATTGGACGTATTAAGTTTGATGATGTTGTAATCTGCTACGATTCGCTTTATGGCGGGATATTGTGAAATACTATTGAAGATGCAACCGTTAGATATTGTGGGATACGGTGATTTAGGATTTAATCAATGTTTCAAATATTGACGGTTCGATAAAGATGACCTTCAAAAGGGTTTAAGCCAGTAGCGATTGGTGGGCTCAAGTTCTATAAAGATGAATTTTACTAAGGTAACAACTAAGCAACAAGAGATGAGAAAGGCATGTGGAAAGTGTCAGGCGGAGTTTTAAACTTCTAAAGGGTCAGGCTGGGGAAGCGCAGGACGAGCAGTTGATTGAAAAAGATGAGTTCCGCCAATGTGGGAGAGTGGCGGGTGTTGCATATGGGCTTGGTAGTAGGATGACTATGCGCATAAAGTGAGTTTGGATTGAATTGGGAGGATTTTAATGGTTGGTGATTGAAGCCTGCGGGTATGATGTGAAGTATGGGCTATGATACGGCAAAAGTTTGATATGGCGGAAAGGAGCTGCTTGAAATGGAGGAGGGTGTAGCATAACCCTGAATTGGAAGGATGTTGCCGCACATCTAATTGAGGTCCGTGAGGGGTGAATGGACTTATGCAGCTAGAAGGTGAACTCAAACTCAGAATGGGTTATTAGTGTCATAGTAAATGTACCCCGTACAGCAGCGTGGGAAGATGTCGGGAGGTGATTCCCCTAGGTGGGTTATTCCCCATGAGCAGGTTAGTGGTCGCGTGGTTGGCGAAGCTTCTGCAAAGAATTATACAGGTTATTCAATAATGAGATCGGTCGTGCGAATGTGGTTAATGATTCAGAAAGTGAAAGATGGGGATTTATAGGAAGATTATGAGGAAATGATGAAATAATGAAATGATGAAGTCATACTGAGAGTCGGGCGAACTCAATAATGTTAAATGATGGCCTCAAGCTAAATGGGAGAGTCCCACCTCTTGTGATTGGGCTGCATGATTAACTACTTGCGTGATTTCTGGTTATTAGCATATTGATGGATTATTTCAGCTATGAGAAAAGACCATAAGTGGTAATTCGAGCAAATGAATTGTTGGAGGCATGCGATGGTTGGCCTTATTGGCTCATGTCGGAACTTGGAAAAAGGTTCAGGACTTATGCCTTGTATGGATACAAGTTTCAGAGAAAGTGATTTTTCGCCAGGTGTCTTGCCGAGAGAGTATTCGTGTGTTATAAGATCTATGGAGTGAGACATGATCGGGACCAAGTCAGAGCGGGTGGATCTCAATAATGGTCTCAGTTAATTCAGAAGTTAAAGTGTGGTGCCCGATGATTTCGAGCCTATAAGTACAGTTAAGAATCAAGCTCTGCAGCAGCTTATGAGAAGGTGCCCAGAATGTTCTATAATGTGCTACCTTGTGGTATGGCATTTGAGATATGTGAAATAATTCGTGAGATTTGAGACAACGTGGTTTCGTGATTCAAGGTCACTCGGGGTGAGTATAAATGGAGTATATTGTGTATTGAATGGAGTTAGTCTTATTCCTAAGGCAAGCAAAAAAAAAGTGGGTTGATTAGCCATAGTTGAATTTGGCATGTTGGGGTCTGTTATCCGTTCATTCAGCGTGATCGAGTTATGCGTATGATTTGTGGCGGTATGTGTGAGGTTTGTCGGCCGCCGTGACTGATGATTTATCAGGGGCATTCTTCTATTGTGGCTCGTTAAGTAAAGGTGGATTTCGAAAGGGCTATGGTGGCTTGGACCACTACTTGTAGAGTTGCACATTCTACGGTTATGGGAAGTTACCTATGTGTTGCTATGATTCTCCTAAAGAGAGTTAAGCGAAAATTTCTTATGTGAGGAAGTGTTAAAATATTAATGAGTTCGGAGCTACGATGGAAATCGTGTTCTACCGTATGTTAGCACGTTTGGTGCAGCGAGTAGCATGGAAATACGAAATGAGGATCAAGGTTGCAGTTTGGTGTTGACGAGGATGTCACAGGCTCGGATGAGTAAGGGAAGTGGTTGAATGATTAAAGTAAATTGGTATTGTCTTCAGCGCCACCTGAGGTCGATGTGTTGTGAAAAAGGCTTTGCCTCCTAGTAAGGGTTCTTGATCGCTTTTCAGCATTAATGTATCCAAAGCTTTAAAGGTACGGACTCGATACTTACTTCACAAGATTGTGGGAGTGTGTCCCACGGGAAGATTGTGTAAGTGTGTCATGTAGTCGCTTGATTGACTAAAGATTTAAGTAAGTGTGAGGATTTTGGTAATGTCATCAATTTGAGAATTTATGCCTGAAGGGCGCTCGGCTTGTTGGGTATAGACTGTGGAGGTTCGCTCCAGTCATGATGGATGTTCTTGTGTTATGAGAAGAGGGAAGTTAGCATGGACCTTTGAAAGGTTATTGGCCCAGTTTTGCACGATCAGGATCGACTTGAGGTCGGTGGATGGATTTAAATGTGAACTTGGGCTTTATAGCAGTCCAGGTGTGTTCATTTCAGTAATGCGCTCCTTATGGAGTAGCCAGGGTGTCATCTCGTTGTCAGATATTTCATGAAGTGATACATTGCGCCGTGTGAGTTTTGAGACGGCCTGTGAAATTGTGTATGTGTTGAGATTCCGCGTTGCGGTGGTGTTATGTGAGCAGGATGGCTCTTGAGAATTAGATCTTGTATCTCACCTCAGTTGTGCTTGAGTTTTGTAGCCTATAGCGCTATATGTTTCCTCAGGGATGGTGTTATGCACTTAGTGTGCTTGCGATCGAAATTCGATGTTTTGTTGTAATGAGCAAGTTAGCTCGATGTGTATCTCCTTATGTGAGTTCTACGTGTGGATCGGGTGGCACGCCTCCATGGTTATATTGTGAGGCTCGAATGGCACGCCGCCATAGTTGTGCTTTGTGGATCGGGTTGCACGCCGCAACAGTATGATGATGAGTGTAGCTTTCTATATGCTAATTCTGTATGTACTACTTCCTAACTTATAAGGGAGTCCGTGGTAGGGCGGAAGTTAGGTAAATCCTTTCAGAGATCGAATTCCTGTTTGTGTCGTGTTCGGATTGGTGGCCTATTGGCGCATGGTAGCATCATGTGAGGTTTTAATGATTTTTGGGGTGGCTTATTGTCTGAGCAATTGTATCGGATGGGATGAGATCTCTTGATCTAGGATTCTATGCAATCCAGTTATATGAGGTATATTATGGAGATAAGACCATTATTGGGTTCATAATGAGGTTAAGGCCTCATCAGGAGTGTAGACCTAATGTGTTGTTGACTCAACAATTGATTATGAATGTTGGAACATCTCTTCCGTCACGGCGGTATGGTAAAAGTTAGAGTGAGATCTGTATATGTCATGAGGTGCAATGGGAGCATCTGATTCGTTGAATTTGGGCTAAGTTGATCAAAAGGGAACATTTTCAGAATTTGTCGAGCTTATGTGCTCAGCTAAATTATGGTAGCACGGGAAGGTGCATGAGGTGTTAAACAGTGATTTCAGACTACTCCAGTGCAGTTCTCAGCACGTTCGCGGACCGTATGTTTAAGTGGGAGAGAATGTAACGACCCGACCGGTCGTTTTGAGTACTAGCACTCCGTTCAGCAGTTAGAGGCCATGAACAGCTTCATTTCAGGTATTATGACTTGTACGCGTGGTCGGAATGGAATTTCGAGAAGTCTGGAGTTGAATTGGGAAGAGAATTCTCATTTCAGAAGCTTAAGTTTAAAGAAATGAATTAAGATTGGAATTTTGAGTAAACGACCTCGGAATCGGGATCTGAAGGTTCCAGCAAATTTCATAAGTTTGGCTTGAAGAGAATTTCAGTGTTATTGATGTCCGTTTTGAATTCCGAGACTGTGAATAGCTCCGTAAGGTGATTGTGGAGTTGGGGGCGCGACCGAAAGTGAATTCGGAGGTTCGTAGGTCATTTTGAAGCCATTTGGCTAAAGATAGAAATTTGAAGGCTTTTGGAGAGTTTGACCAGGGGGTTGACTTTTTGATATCGGGGTCGGAATCAAATTCCAGAAGTTGGAGTAGGTCCATAATGTCAAATATGATTTGTGTGCAAAATTTGAAGTCAATCGGACGTGATTTGATAGGTTTAAACATCGGAAATAGAAGTTGGAAAGTTCATAAAACTCGAATTGGGGTGTAATTCATGAATTTAGCGTTGTTTGTTATGATTTGAGGCCTCGAGCAAGTCCGTAATGTATTTTGGGACTGGTTGGTATGATTGGTTGGTGTCCCGGGGGCCTCGGGTGGATTCCAGGTGGTTAACGGATCGAAAATGGATTTTTGTAAAAGGCTGAGTTGCTGGTTGCTTGTATTTCCGCTTTTGCGGAAAGGGGACCGCAGAAGCAGCCCCGCAGAAGTGGTAAAGGGAGCCGCAGAAGCGGATTTGAGCAAAAGTTCGGGGACCGCAGATGCAATCAAGGTTCCGCAGAAGCGGGACCGCATCTGCGGAAATGGATGTCGCAGAAGCGAAAATATGGGCGGCCAGGGCTGATCGCGGAAGCCGCCAAAATCCGCAAATGCGGAACCGCATGTGCGGTTGGCCATCTGCAGAAGCGGAAAGTGAGCTAGAGCCCAGAACCGCAGAAGCGGAGTTTTGTCCGCAAAAGCGGAATCGCGGAAGCGTAAATATTCCCGCAGAAGCGAAAATAGCTGGAGCAGTGAGGTTGATTTAAGTTGCGAATTCGGTTCATTTCTCTCATTTTCTTCACTTCATTTGGCGATTTTGGAGGGTTCAAAGGAAGATCTTCATCAAAAATATTGAGGTAAGTCATTCCCACCTATTATAAGCTAAATACATTGATCGCGTATGAGATTAAGCATGGAAATTAGTGTAAATATTGGGATTTTGGTTGAAAACCTAGAAAATTGTAATCTTGGATTCTAGCCACTATTTTGAGTATGGAATTAGGAGAAAATCATATATTGGAGTTCCTAAGGTCATGGGTAACCTTTGTCTTCGAGAAATTTTGGATTCCGGCCACGTGGGCCCGAGGGCATTATGGTCATTTCTTTAAACGGAGTTGGGAAGTTGTATAATCTGAATTGTTAACAAGTATTTGAGTATATTCTCATTAGTTTATCATTAGTTGGCTAGTTATGGTGCATTGTGCGTTGGTTCAAGCTTTCGGAAGGATGAAGAATGTCGAATTTCGAGCCTTCGGAGCGAGGTGAGTCTCCTTTCTAATTCTGTGAGGGGGAATTTACCCCATAGATGAGTAAAATGGTTATGTGCTCCTATTTGTGGGGGCTACGCACGCACGAGGTGACGAGAGTCCGTGCGTAGCTACTATTATGCTATTATCTGGGTAGTTAGGACTCAAAAGTATGTATACGTGTATTAATCGTGAACGCATTGGCATCTTGAATTGCTTAACTCACATCGAATTAGTAAGTAAATTTCTAAAAGAATTAAACTTCATTTCTTAAATTGTTAAAGGGGAATTGGTTTTATTTGAATAAATATTTCCCGATAAGTTCTTATGTGACTGATTGAGCATGTACTTTATGTGTGCCTGCGTCGCATGGATGATTCGCGAGCAGGATATGTGTTTAATTATGGAACGGGCCGAATGCCTCGGTGATAATATATGCATCTATGGTTCTTGCTGCTCGACCCTCGGCAGTGCACAATTTACATTCTGTTGGAGCGGGCCGTTGACCTCGGCATGATTTGCGCATGTTTATTTATTACTTGGAAATTTGTAAATGTGGAATTGGCCCTACGTGGCTTTATATGAACTGATGAAATAATAAAGGATAAACCTTAGAAGCCCTTGATTTATTATTGGAGGTGTTTACCTGTTTTCTGGCTTCACAACTTGAACTTTTATATAAATCCATGATTTCCCCCGCACTTATAGAATATTGCTAGTTGACCTCTAGTGAGTGTCGGAAATGGACATCTCGTCTCTACCCCTTCGGGATTAGGCGGCTTACTCGCTAAGTACACGTTGATTACATACTCATACTACACTTCTGTGTATTTTTGTTGCACAGGTACATGTACACTTCTAGCAGCCTATTCGCGTAGCGGCATGGATAACTCTGGGACTAGGTGAGCTGCAAATTTGCGAGGCGACCTGCAGCTAGTGTAGTTCCTTTCTGTGCTTTGATTATTTATTTCCTGTCCACTGTATTCCGGACAGAGGTTGTATTTTGTTTCATTATCAGTAGTTGCTCATGCACTTGTGACACCGGGTTCTGGGATGGTTTTCGTAAGGTTTGATTTAATTGTTATTGTTGATTTGAATTGAAGGAAAACCCTTTTATTTGTGAAAATAAAAGGAAATTTCTGGAATTTGATCTACTTTAAAAGAGGATTTTAATTCGGTAATCTAATTGGCTGGCCTGACAGCGGTGTCCGGTGCCACCACGACCCTTAGTGGATTTTGGGTCGTGACAGCTTCTGTGGTCTTGTTTCTGCGAAGGCCTAGCCGCATCTGCGGTCCAAGAACCGCAGATGCGGTTATGACAGAAGTAGCATCCTTCAGCCTTTTCTTCAAATTCCAAACTTGATCCGTTAACCATCCGGAATCCACCCGAGGCCCCCGGTACCCAAACCAATCATACCAAACAGTCCTATAACACATTACGGACTTGCTCGAGACCTCAAATCATATCGAACAACGCGAAAATCGTTAATTACACCCCAATTCAAGCTTTATGAACTTTAGAACTTCAAACTTCTATTTATGATGTTTAAACCTATCAAATCATGTCGGATTGACCTCAAATTTTGCACCCAAGTCATATTTGACATTACGGACCTACTCCAACTTTCGAAATGGAATTCCGACCCCGATATCAAAAAGTCCACTTTCGGTCAAACTTCTCAAAAACCTTCAAATTTTTGACTTTAGCCAAATGGCTTCAAAATGACCTATGGACCTCCGAATTCACTTCCAATCGCGCTCCCAACTTCAGAATCACCATACAGAGCTACTCCCAGTCTCAAAATTCCAAACGGACATTGATAACACTGAAATGCACTTCAAAACAAACTTATGAAATTTCTTCCAAAATTCCAACTTCCACAATAGGCGCTAAAACGCTCCTGGGTCATCCAAAACTCGATCCGGGCGTACGCCAAAGTCCGAAACCATTATACGAACCTGTTGGAACCTTCAGATCCTGACTTCGAGGTTGTTCACTTAAATTTCCTATCTTAGCCATTTTCTCCAACTTAAGGATTCTGAAATGAGAATTTTCATTTAAATTTAACTCCGATCATCCTGAATTTCAATTCCGACCAATCGTACATGTCATAACACCTGAAATGAAGCTGCTCATGGCCTTAGACTGCTGAACGATGCACTAGAGCTCAAAATGACCGGTCGGGTCATTATGCAGGGAATTGTAAATCCTCTATATACTTAGGCATGAGTTAATTCTGGGCATCTACAGCAATAGGGAGTGTTGTCATGCTTGTAAATCAACTATAACACACAACATATAAGGGGAAAATGGGGTTTATGATCCTAGGAGGACCAAATTTGGGCCATGCTCAGCAATATTCGATGCTGCCCCAAACAAACCATAAGTATTAAACACATTGGAGTAGGGATTTAGGATTTACAAGTTATCATACATTGATTAAGAACGGTGTCCGGGAAACTACAGCATGCTAAATAATGGTACTGGATTGAATATAAATAGTAGGCAGACAAGAATGCAAAAAATCAGTAAATAAGCATGTTGTTATGGGTGCTGAAAACTTAATTAGAACATACCAGTCAAAGAAGCAAAGTGCAGTAAAGAAAAGTAGCAGGACTTCGAAATGCAGCCTTGGCTTTCAGCCGGCTAAACAGGCAATAACACAAGTAGTAAAGCAAGAGAGAGTATTTGAGTGTAAGTGTGAGTTTAGAACTAAAAGTGTTCGTGTTTTCAAAGAGAAGAAGCACCGGGTATTTATAGTTTTTTTTAAATCGAGTAAGAAAAGGGTAATAAGCTACAAAAATGGAAACAATCATGATTCATAATCAATTATACAAGTGATTGCCCTTAATTAAGGGGTCACTTGCTTAACGGGCAGTGACAGGTTAAAAATAAGGAAAGCATCAATTAAAAAGGTAGGCTGACAGTTGCCATACAAGAAGTAATAAAATAACAAGTAAGCAATTCGAGTCTAGGTACAGGGATACTCTAAATTTGGAAAGGATTCAATAAGACAAAACAGGAAAAGAAATCAATTAACCTTAATAGGCGAGTGAAATTAGAATTTCACAAATGAAAAGTTTAAATTCAGTCACGAGTTCGAAAATTAGCCAGAGAAGGACACTCAGCATATAAATAGGGTGCATAATTATTATACATACGATGCCTAGTCTGTTGCCATGGGAAATAGTACACAATGTAGCACAAAAATTCAATAGACAGCAACACTCGAAACATGATAGTTCAGTAGGTCATGTCACATTGAATCAGTAGCAAAGAACATAGAATATCAAAGTATGTGAAAATCTCACAGTAGTAGGTGAGGAAAACCCCTTTTGAAATTTAGGGTTTCGAACAAATTTGAGTTTTAGAGATAATAGAAAACCAAAGTCAGAAGAATCATACAAATGAATAAGGGATAGAGAACTTCAAATCAAGTCATGCATTTAAACGAACAGTCTCCAACCCAAAACCATAAGATTTTCAACAATAGAAGGGTTTAAAAAATATGATAAACATACAGATCGGACAAAACTCAGGCAAACAAACATTCATTTAATAAATAGTCAAAAGATATTAGGGGTTTTAACATGAAAACTCAGGTAGCAGAACGATATAAGCAAACATAACCAAACATGTCAAAGAATCAGAGAAACGTTTTGAAATATCTTAACAAAAACCCTAATCAAAAGATAAAGGGTTTCGAAAGCGGAGTTTAAAAAGAAAATTTGAGAAAAATGCTTAGAAATTCAAAGAAAACATTGACCTGAAGCAGATCTAAAAAGAAATCAAAAGAACCTTAAAAGCTAGAGTTTCAGAAGAACCCCAAGTGGTGAGAAACGCTTTGACAATCAAGGATCTAAGCAGGAGAGTCAAGAGTCTGACTCGAATAGCCATGGCTTGCCGGAGAAAATGTTGGATAACAACCGTGAACTGAAATCGAACAAGGTCTGGACCAAGCTCTTTCAAGCTCTAGCCTTAAGACCATAAGAATACACATAGAAGCCATGGGGGTTGATACAGGTCTCCGGATGACCATGGAAGGCATAGATTTGGGAGGTATTAGGGTTGTAGTTGATGGCGGCGGCTAGGGTTTGAGAGGCTTTCAAAGAGGATTGAGATAGAAAGGGGTTCAGAGGCGGCAGAGTGTCTACAATGGGGTGGGGTAAGAGGTCATTTGAGATTAAAAATGGAAAGGGCCGATATTAGCCGTTGATCTAAATGATCAATGTCAGGATAGAAAGGGTTAGGTAGAGGATCCGGGTTGGGTTATCTAAGTGGGTTGTGGGTCGGTTTGAATGAGAATTAGGTTGGGAAATTGGACTTCAGATTGGGTTTAAAATGGAGTTCAAAATCAAGCTACATTTAAAATAAAATGGGCTAGATTTTAAATAGCCAATTTTCCTTTATTTATTTTATAAAAATAGCAAATTGATTTTTGAAAAAAATTAAAAGCTTAAAAATGATTTATAATCTGTAATTATCAATTTAAAAGTACTAGGCTTAATTTTTTTAAGTATAAACGCAATTAAATTTTAAAAGAGGTTAATATTGTAATTATATGCTATTTAGCTTTTAAAATACTAAACTTCTTTGTAATAATATGCAAAAAATTATATTAGATATATTTTGGCATAAATATTAGAATTCAATAAATGAATCACCAAAAATGATAATTTCGAGAATAATTATTGGGTTTTCCTGGATAAAATAGGGCAATAAATTGATTTAAAAGTTTTAAAAAATTAAGAAAAAATAATGAAACATTTGGACATTCTTATATATGTATACATATGCTATTTTGAAAGTATTTTCCTATCAAAAATATACAAGGAAAAATTGGATATTAACCGCTGCCCGTCTTTACCCGGGAAGGATGAAAGAGTTGTCGGGTAAAGATGTGATGGTCGATTTTTAACCGACCGAACGGTTCGAAGAAGCTTAAGCCGTGCCCTGGCTTTTGAGCTACCTACATATCCCTAGTGTTACAGGAATCAGGCCATATGTAGTTCAAGATCCATCGGCGGAGTATGTTGATGGAAACTTCTTTCGGCCATGCAGATGTAGATGGAGACAGTGTTTAGTCTCGGAAGGCAGAATGGTAGACTTATGCAATGTAGAAAAATGCATAGGGAGACAACATTTAGTCTTCGGAAGGCAGAATGGTAGCCTTATGCAATGCAAAAAAATGCAGAAGGAGACAGCGTTTAGTCTCAGAAGGCAGAATGGTAGCCTTATGCAATGCAGAAAAATGCAGATGGAGATAGCGTCTAATCTCAAAAGGCAAAATGGTAGTCTTATGCAAGAAATAAAATGGCAAATGGTAATAGAGCTTTCTTAGCTGATAGTAGACTGTGATATCATGATTGTTGGGGACATTCTTGTATGTGGATAGAAAATGTGAATAAATGTAACGGTTCTGAGAGTTGTATTCCTGAACAATGTTTATCTTGTGAGTGTGTAGTATGTTTGGATTATTTTGCAATCCAAGTGCCTGCATCCAAAGAAAAATCATAAGTTTTGTAAATGGGAGGGTAGTTCATATCCCCGCTGGCTTTTCTTGACCTGCTTGGCTTTGATCTGGTGATATTGTATGTGTCACTGGGGTAGCATCGCTGAACAAAGCAGTTTTGATGGATAAACATGCATGATTTTGTAAAATTATAACAAAAATGTATAATTAAAATAGTTTTTAGATTAACCGACGACTGTGATGCAGTTCGAGATGTTGCAACCTCTCCTGCTATGGAATTTTGGGTTTCCTCCTCAAAATTTTGCCCCACTTTGATGGGTTGATGCTTCGGACTGCTGCTCATGCGGCGATCAGCTGAAATTACTTTGGAATTTTGAGGGTCCTCCTAAAAATTTTGCCCCAGTTTCCAATTTCGGGGGGAGATGAAAATTTTATTTAATTGTGACTGAACCCATAAGGCTTCCTACGTATCCCCTCTTAAACGGGAATTAGGTCAGACGTAGTTCAATTAACATTATATAGGGAAAACATGAATATTACACATAGTAGTGCTTGACTACATCTTAATTAATCGTCTTTGGCCAAACTTCTCCATTCATTTCTGCAAGTATGAGGGCTCCTCCTATCAGAACCCGGTGAACCATGTATGGACCTTACCAGTAGGGAGAGAATTTCCCTTTGGCTTCATCTTGATGCGGAAAAATCTTCTTTAATACCAGCTGCCCTGGTGTGAACTGTCTCGGCTTGACTCTCTTGTTGAAGGCTCTGGACATTCTGTTCTGATAAATTTGACTATGACATATTGCGTTCATTCTTTCCCCATCTATGAGAGCTAGTTTCTTGTAACGATTCTTCACCCATTCTACATCATGGAGCTTGGCTTCCTGTATGATCCTTAAGGAAGGAATTTCTACTGCGGCGGGAATGACGACTTCTGTACCATAAAGCAGCATATAGGGGGTTGCCCCAGTTGATATGCGGACTATGGTGCGATACCCTAATAGAGTAAATGATAACTTCTCATGCCATTGTTTATGCTTCTATATCATTTTTCTCAATATTTTTTTTTGATATTCTTATTGGCGGCTTCCACAACTATATTTATTTGAGGCCTGTAGGCTGTAGAATTCTTGTGGCCGATTCTAAAAGTTTTGCACATTCCTTTCATTAGGTCACTGTTGAGATTGGAGTCATTATCAGTGATGATCGACCTTGGGATATCGAATCGACAAACAATATGATCGCGGACGAAGTCTGCAACGACCTTCTTAGTCACTGCCCTGTAGGCTGCTGCTTCGACCCATTTGGTGAAATAATTAATGGCTACTAGGATAAACCTGTGTCTGTTTGAAGCACTGGGCTTAATTGGACCAATAACATACATTCCCCAGGCGGCGAATGGCCAAGGCGAGCTTGTTGTATTGAGCTCCTTTTGGCGGCACCTTTATCATGTCAGCATGAATTTGATAGCGATGGCATTTTCGGATGCACTGGATGCAATCTGTCTGCATAGTCATCCAAATGTAACCAGCCCAGAGTATATTCATTGCTAAAACAAAACCATATATATGTGGGCCACAAGTCCTAGCATGAATCTCATCTAGCAGCTTGGATGCTTCCTTTGCGTCGACACACCTTAATAATCCCAAATCAGGAGTCCTCCTATACAGGATTCCTCCGTTGTGAAAGAAATTGTTAGACAACCTCCGCATCGTGCGCTTTTGAGTTGGACTTGTGAGTTCTAGGTATTCTCCTTCTGCCAAATATTTCTTGATATAATGAACCCAAGGCTTTCCGTTTGCTTCTTCTTCGACATAGCCACAGTAAGTTGGCTGATTATGAATTTTCACCGGTATGGGATCAATGAAATTCTTATCAGGATGTTGTATCATGAATGACAGGGTAGCCAATGCATCAGTAAATTCATTCTGGATTCTGGGAACATTTTGGAATTCTGTCTTTGTGAACCTCTTTCTCAATTCCTGCACATGATGCAGATACAAGAGTATCTTGGAGTTCTTGGTTGCCCATTTCTCTCGTACCTAATGTATGAGTAAATCTGAATCTCCAATTATTAGCAGCTCTTGAATGTTCATGTCAATGGCCATTTTGAGCCCTAAGATACAGGAATCGTACTCGGCTATATTGTTAGTGCAGGGGAACCTGAGTTGGCAGACACCGGATAATGATGACCAGTTTCTGATATGAGGACTGCTCCTATGCCAACTCTTTTGAAATTTTCCGCTCCATCAAAAAACACTCTCCAACCGTCATAGGATTCTGCAATACCTTCTCCTATGAATGATACCTCTTCCTAAGGAAAATACATTTTCAGGGGTTCGGACTCTCCATCTACGGGATTTTTAGCAAGGTGATATGCTAGTGCCTGTCCCTTGATTGCCTTCTAAGTTATGTAGAAAATGTCAAATTCACTCAACAGGATTTGCCACTTGGCTAGCTCCAGTGGGCATGGGCTTCTGAAAGATGTACTTCAAAGGATTCATCCTTGATAGGAGATACGTAGTATAGGCACAGAAGTAATGCCTTAGCTTCTGAGTGACCCAAGTCAAAGCACAACAGGTCCGTTCCAAAAGAGAATACTGGGCCTCATATGGAGTGAACTTCTTGCTAAGATAATAGATGGCCTGTTCCTTTTTTCTTGTTTCATCACGTTGCCCCAGAGCGCAACCAAAAGCTCCATCCAATATCGCAAGGTAGAGCAATAATGGTCTACCTGGCTTAGGCGGGACTAAGACTGGTGGTGTTGACAAGTATTCCTTGATTCTGTCGAAAGCTTTTTGGTAGTCATCAATCCATTTGGTAGCAGCGTCCTTCTTCATTATCTTGAAGATTGGCTCACAGATAACTGTGGACTGTGCTATGAAACAGCTGATATACTTAATCTTCCAAATAAACTCATCACATCCTTCTTGTTCTTTGGCGGTGGTAGTTCCTGAATGGACTTGACCTTTTATGGATCCAATTCTATTCCTCGGCGGCTCATAACAAACCTAAGTAGCTTTCCGGCGGGAACCCAAATGCACACTTTGCAGGATTCAGTTTCAGGATGTACCTTCGCAATCTGTTGAAAAATTTCCTCAAATCTTCCATGTGATCAATGTCCTTCTTGGACTTGATGATAACATCATCTACATATACCTCAATCTCCTTGTGTATCATATCATGGAAAATGGTAGTCATGGCCCTCATGTAGGTGGCCTCTACATTCTTTAGACTGAACGACATCATTTTATAACAATACATCCCCTATGGTGATGAAAGACGTTTTCTCAGCATCTTCTTCATCCATCCAGATCTAGTGGTAACCAATGAAGCAATCCACGAACGACTGCAGCTCATGCTTGGCGCAATTGTCAATCAAGATGTGTATATTTGGTAAGGGGAAGTCATCTTTTGGACTAGCCCGGTTGAGATCCCGGTAGTCAACACAGACTCTGACCTTCCCATCCTTCTTTGGTACTGGTACAATGTTGGCTAACCATGTCGGGTATTCAACTACATTGAGAACCTTAGCTTTGACCTATTCAGTGACTTCTTCCTTGATTTTTAAACACATATCAGGCTTGAATTTTCTGAGCTTCTGCTTTATCAGCGGACATGTCAGATCAGTTGGCAGTTTATGGACCACAATAGACGTACTTAGACCTGTCATATCTTCATATGACCACGCGAATATGTCCTCATATTCCCTTAGAAATTCTGTGTATTCCTTCTATTCTGGTGGCGACAAATGAACGCTAATTCGTGTTTCCTTGACATTTTCTGAATCTCCCAGGTTAATAATTTCTGTCTCGTCCAGGTTGGACTTTGGTCTATTCTTAAAGTTCTCTACTTCTTTGACAATTTCCTCTGGTATATTGTCTTCCTATGAATCAATGTCTATTTATTGTGTTGTCTCATTGCATGTCACAATCATTGGTTCGTCAAGATAAGTAATAGCAATGCTGTATAAATGAAGTAAATAAGAGAAGAATAGTAAGAAGTGTCGATTCTCAAGGAAAAGTCGAAATGATTTTGATAAATTTCATAATTGTTTTGAACATTGAAGATCTTATTGCGAGAATAAAAAAGCAAAAAGAAAATCATCTAGTAAAAATAGTGCATGATGCTTGTTTAGCCTTGCTACCCTCGAGGCTCATGGGGCTCTGGTTGTTCTGATAGACCAGCTATTGAGGCACGCTCCTCTGCTTACGACCTGTATGGAAGGGCCTTCCTTCCCCTCCTCTTCAAGGATACCACAGCAACCCATGTCATTGTCTTCTAAAAATAAATTTTTCACTGCTGCGAGCGCCTCTTTTCATTCATCCAATAGACGATGTCGGCCTGTTCTAAAGTCTTCTCTAGGTGTGGTATCAGTTTCTCTACTGGGTAGCAAGGACCACACCATGGCGGCGACCAATTTTTGAACTCTTCCCAAATGTATTCGTATCCCAGACCAAAATTAGTGTCGTGCTTTTTGAGCGTTATAGGTTTAGCAATCCCCTGGAGGTTCTTGCCGAGCCCCTTGCTAGGTTCGTACCCACTCTAGTTCAATATACTCTCGATCTTGTTGTCCCACCATTTATCTTTGTCAAAAACATTGACTCACTCGATGTGGTGGTAGGTCTCCGTACCTAACTTTCTTTTTCCCCCCATCGCCAGAATGGTCTAACGATTGTATATGGGGTTGCTGCCATCATTGTGAATGATTACTTCCTAGTGATTCCATTCAAATTTCAAAGCCTGATACAGTATTGAAGCCATAGCCCCCGCAGAATAAATCCAAGGGCATCCTAACAGCAAGTTATAGGATGTGGGCACATCTATTACTTGGAACTCGACATTGAACCAGGTTGGTCCCATCTGAAGACACAGGTTGATCTCACTGATGGTGGCCCTCTTAGATCCATCAAAAGCTTTCACGTTGATTGCTCCTTCTTATTTCTCATGCAAACCTTTGCCCAACTTTGTAAGCGTTACCAGATGACAAATGCTAAGGCTGGAACCCCCGTTGACTAGGATCCTGGTGATGAAATAGTCCTCACATTGTACGGTGATATGCAGGGCTCTGTTGTGACCAACCCTTTAGGTGGCAGCTCGTCCTTATAGGAAGAGATTTTGTGTCTTTCTAGCACCATATTGTCCATTTCTCTGCCAGTGATGTTACTCGGCACGTATGCCTCATTCAGCACCTTCAACAGAGCATTTTTACGTGTCTTGGAGTTCTGCAACAAAGAGATGATAGATATATGTGCTGGTGTTTTGTTCAACTGGTCAATGACTCAATACTCCTTGGCCTGTATCTTTCTCCAAAGGTCTTCTGGACCTGTTTCGATGATCGGTGGCCAGTTTGAGGCCTACTTGCTATACTCAGCTATGTATTCAGGGGTATAGACTCTCCCCATTCTTCTCATTCCATGTGCTACAATAGTCTCTTCGAGCTTGACCTTGATTTTTCTCCTAGCCTCAGCTGTGTAATCCCAGGGTATAGCTTTTATGTGGAATGAGGGCATAACAGACATTGCCACTGGATGGTGTGGCCACTTTACTTCGAATGGGACACATTCTTTAGGTGGCAAAATGGAAACTTCAAATGGTACTGGTGCCTTTGCTGATAGAGCTGCTTCAAACTCAAGAGGGATAAACACATCTACCCCAGTGACCTCATATGGTTGAATCTGGACCGTGATGGGGTTAAGAGTAATTGATGGCTTCTTTGGATCATCGCCTTCTGTGATCAACAAGATGGATCCCTCGGGATCCCAGTCATCTTCCACCTCAATCATGTGAATACCCCTGCCTTTGTGGTCTGGAAGAGAGTTGTTGCGAACATTCACGGCGGTTCCTTTGCCACAACAACCTTATTATTGATTAGACACTGGATCTTGTCTTTCAAGGAGCGACATTCGTCAATGGTGTGTCCCTTCATGCTGGAGTGGTATGCACATGATTTTTTTGGGTTGAACCACTAAGAAGGATTCTCGGGGGTTGAAGCAGGGATGGAGGTGACATAAATGGCGATTTTAAGTCTCTCATATAGTGGGTCAATGGGTTCAACAATGGATGTATATTTTTTGGGAGACTTGAGGTCAATATTTGGTTGTGGTCTAGGGAATTTTTGATGAGGAGGAGGTGACTGATAGTGGGATGGTTGAGTATTGTAAGCTTGTTAGACATGTGCGGGTTGGGAATATCTGGGTGAAGTAGGCTGATATATGGAAGGCGGAGATGGTTGATAGGCGTGTGGTGAGGGTGCTTGGTAATTCGGAGTGGGATGATATGTGAGTGGAGGTGTTGGGTATGTTTGGTATTTGATAGGATATTTGGTTCTTTGTGCAACCATCACAGCTCCTACATTTCTCTTTTTAGACACACCACCGGATTGCAAGGCCTTCTCTGTAGCTTGTAAGGCCTCGAAGTTTGTGACCATACCGCTCTTAATTCCTTCTTCGATTCATTCCCCCAACTTGATGTGTCAGAAAATTTGTGGCCTTCAATCACCATTAGTTGTTCATAGTATTGCGGGTCTTGGGCCCGGACAAAGAATTTGTTAATTTATTCCTCCTCCAAGGCAGGTCTGACCTTAGCGGCTTTCGACCTCCAGCGAGTAGCATACTCACAAAATGTCTATAGATTTCTTTTTCAGATTCTGAATGTAGAATATATCCGGTGCTTTTTTGTGTTAAATATGAACATGTCCATGAAATCAGAGGCCATACAAACGCAAATTTACCATTTCTTAGGATCATGGCTGATGTACCAAGATAGTGCATCTCCTTTTACACTTCTCATGAATAGCTTCATGCAGATTCTCTCGTCTTTTCCTACCCCAACCAACTTGTCACAGTACGTTCTCAAATGGATCCTTCCATCCCCTGTACCATCGAACATCTCGAACATAGGAGGTTTGTACCTCGAGTAGTTTGACATCGGGCTATATGCAAAGATCTTCGTAGTTCAGGCCTTCAATTCCCGTATTTCCTTAAACGCCTTGAATCCGGCTAGTCAATTTCTTAAGTTCTTCAGCCAGGTTCCTGATGAGCAAGTCTTTATCATCAGACTCGGGTATGCTTGAGATGGGTTGGGTGGGGTGTGGCATAGTCTCCACATAGATGGGGGTGCTATGGTGGGTGTAGAAGTGGTCATTTGTGGAGTTTTGGAGCTTTGGGATGAGCAGCGGGGTGATGTTTGAGGTGTGGCAAGTGTTGCATTGTGTCTTTGGTGGAATGACATGGGCGGCAGGATGATTTTGTTGCTTTGGGATGTTTTGGGGTGGTGTAGGGTTTTGAGCAGTGGGAAAGGTGATATTCAGGGTGCTGAGCAAGAATGACAAACTTGCCAAATTTCGAACCTGGTCGAGCTCTTCTTGGAACTTTAGCAATTTTTGTTCAAGCTAGGATACATTTTCCTTAGGAACCTGAGTACCATGACCATTAGTGACCTCTACTCGTTCAGTGGAATTCTTCTTTCTAAAACTATTCAAATCTTTTATCTTGCCTTTGTTCTTGTTCTTAACAGAACTTAGAGGAGCAGTGGGTGGAGGGCCCTTGGATCTTATAGAATAGGAAGATGTTGCTAGAGGGCTCGAACTAATCTTTGGTGAGGGGAATAAAAAAAACAAAAATAAAACAAAAAGGTAACCAAGTTAGGTTGGATCATGAAGAGTATTGCAATATTTAAACACATAATGCGGGAATGTAAATCGTGTCCTAATTTATGGACATCTTTGTGCCCGGGGTAGGCCTAACGACAAATTAATTTGGAGAGCTCAAGATGCTAAATGCCTCATTTTATTAATAGAAAATAAGACGGATCCCAAATTGACAATCAAGAAATAAGAGTCACTAATGGACCTTGGCCTTATTACATTTTATATAGCAAAAAGATAAAATCCTATCTACTTGGTCCCTGAAGGACCTTCCCCAGATTCGGCATCCTTGGCTCCGTCGAACAGCTTCCCCAGCTCGCGATGTCCCAGCAATAGGTAGGCCCTAGCTGTGAGCACATGATTTTTGCCCTATGTGAATTATTCCCAAATATTCAAACAAAATGATTTCTTTCATTATTTTGTAATTTTGTGGATTTTTGTGACATTTTATTTTAATTGATTGCATTTTGTTTTGTGCATTTTAATTAGTGAAAAATACAAAAATGTTTGGCATTTGCATTTAGGGCTTAATTTAACATTTTTAGGATTTATTAATAATTAAGTTACTTTACAAAGAAGAAAATAACAAAAGTAGTTCATTTTTGTATTCATTTTTTTTAATTGTTAATTGTTGAATTCGTCATGAGTTTACTTTTAAATTAGGACTTAATCAATTTTTAGGAGTTAATTAGTTCAGTTTTGAGAATTAAATTAGGGTTTTACTTTAATTTTGAATTTTGTACAAAATAAGAAAAATAAATAAAAAGAAATTAATAAAAAGAGAAGTCCAAAAAGAGTTTAAGTAGCCATTTGTCATTTGGGCCAATTCACAATTAAATATCATGCAGCCCAAATGAATTTGCACCTGAAATGTAACCCGATCCGTCCCAAATCATCACCCCAAACCCGGCATGCCCCTTCACTAACTGAAACGGCGTCGTTTCTTGGTCGAATGAATCTCAGTCGTCGAGGATCTTTGATCCAACGACTGAGAACTGGGGAATTGTTAATACATAAGTTTTGTATTACCCATCCCCCCCCCCCCTCGTCTCTCTCATAAGATTTCAGAGACCGTAACCTAATGTCGCTGGCCGGAAATCGTCGCCGCCGGTAGTAAGTCTCCAAACGACCTCAAAAATACCCCACAACACCTTCTCTTCCTCCTTATTTCCGATGCGGGCTCAATTTTCTTCAAATCTCACCCAAGCAGCTCAAATTTGTAAAACCCTAAGTTCAGTCTCCACCGCACACGGCGGCGCCGTCCCCAATCATCACATAATTTACACCATGGGTTCACCTCCCCCCACATCACGAATCCACACCCCTTTTACTTCAAATGTTCCTCAAGCTGCTCGAATCTTGGATCAAATCCCGGTCCAAAACCCTAAAATTTCCCCAAACCCCGTTAATTTACAATCACGTGTTATCCTTACCTCCCTCATTCTCAATCAATCATTAGTAGACCACAAGTCTCACCCAGGGTCGTCGAAGTTCAAGTTCAGAAGTGGTAGAACCTTAGAGTCTCACAAGTAAGATTTCTTTGTTTTGACTGCCTTCTCTTCATGATAGCTTGAATTGAGTGTTTATCAGTAATTGTTTGATCTCTTCTGTGTTGATTTGTTTTGTTCTAATAATTGATGACCTGAGTTTGTTTAGTTTATTTTGTCATAGTTTTCGTTGATTAATCCATAGTCAGTGTTATAGGTTTTAGGTTTAAGTTTTCTTTTGATTTTCATTTCAGTCAGTAAGGTCCTCTCACATGACTGATGGTTATTCATGATTAAGTGATTCTGTTTTACTTTAGGCTTTATTCTTGATTTAATTTTTGTTCTATTTCAATTTTCTGTTGGTATGATTCGATTTTGGTTACTGGTAATTAGACTATAGTTCAATTTCCTCGAATGGTTGATTTGTGTAGTGGATGAACTTACTTGGGATTAACAATTTGGTTGAATTTGATTTCCGTTTTTTGATTAATTGGTCAGAGTAATTAGTTTAACTTCAGGAATTGTCTAGACTGAGTTGAATTTTAGTTCCATGGAATAATTAACCATGGTTATTAACTAAGGTGAAGGGTTGGGTCAGTTTGGGGTAAATTTCAGATTAGATAAAGGTTAAGTTAGACATTTTAGACAAGAGAATCTTTTAATAACTGAAATGGAACTCCCTAGGACTTTCTAGAAGGGGTTCTAAGTTGAATTCACAAAAATAGGGGTAATAACTTAGGCAACAAGACAGTAAGTTAGGGACTAGTTAGTCAAAATCTGAAAAAAAATTGAGGGACTAAAGGCTAAAACTGAAATCTGAAGGCTGCCCCTCATTTTGCCAATAAAAAGGCATGACTAGTGCCTTAGGGAACAAGTTTTCAACCTCCAAAATTTCCCCCAAAAACCATTCCTGCAAATCCGAGCTTCAATTTGAATTTCAAATCCAAGGAAGTTCAAAATCTCTGAACTCTTATAGTTCAAACCTTCTTTTAGATCTTAATTTCTGCGAAAAATCCAAAAACAACCAAAAATACAGTAAAAAAAAATACAAAAACACAGTTACATTGAGTTTCCTAGGCTAATTCCCGGCTTTAGCAACTGTTTTCTTATTGATTGGAGTGTTTAAAAGTTTCTGGGTTAAGTCTGAGTTGAATTTGGCTTGTTCGAGTTGAATTCTGGTTTGCTGAAGATATAAAAGTTTCTGGGTTCACTTTCAAGGTCATTTGGGCTTATTCAAGCTGGTTTTGGGTTGATCTGTTAGTTCTGGTTGATTTCAAACATTTCTGGATTGTTGAATCTATTTCTGGACTGTTTTTGATCATCTGCTCCCTCCTATTCAACACTGCTGGTCGTTGTTTATTGCTGCTGCTCGTTATTGTCTTAGCTGACTTCTTCTCCTCCATTTCTATTCTATTTCCAAGTACATGTCCTGTAACTCGCGAATTTTGGGAAATGGAATGAAGTGATGCTTATTGTTCTTATGTTGAATGCTCTATTAAAGTGGTTCATATGTTGAATTCTCTATTGAAGTGTAGTTAATTTCAGTACTCTATCATAGCTTAGTTAGTTGACTGTGGATTGTTTAAAATTGAAAACTCATAACTAGAATTAGCTTATCAATTCTATGATTGTTGTATTAATTTGGACTATAGAGACTATTAATTGACTGATGATTCTCCTGTGGATTCGAGGTTTCCGATAGAGTAAATGTTGATTGAAAGTGAAATTTGAACTATAACTTTATGTGATACACTGTTATAAAATCAAGTAGCCCCTGATATTAAGAATTGTAAATTCAAATTTCAGAGTCAGTAGAGGCTCTTGCTAATCTAACGAAGGTGTAGTTAATTCCGTTTTGTGATAATTTTAAATTCTGGTTACCTTAGTGTCTTGGATCTCTATACATGTTTTGAAGAAACTCATTTAGCCTAAACATGATTAAAACGAAAGGATTCGGAACCAAATTGGTAATAGATCTATAGTATTTTGTTGATGGATTTAATTGTTCAAAACAAGACCAATGACTTGGGCCCCTCTGTTGACATATTCGGAACCAAATTGGTAATGACAGAATTCGAATTGGTTTGGGCCCCTCTGTTGACGTATGGTTTAGTCCTGATCCGGGACTGCCTTTTCATTTGGGCTTGTACGAAGGCCCATATTTTGGGCAGCCTTCTCATAATCATTGAGGCTGTTAATGTAAACCCCTGAACTCGAAGCTGATTTTTTACATCCTCCCATAATAGTATATTGAATATGCTAATTAATTAGGGCCCTTTAGAGACAATATTAAATAGAAAATCATATTTGCTTTAGGTTTGCCCTTTTAAAAAATAAAACGAGGTGCACTACGCCAAATAAACTCACAAAGCGTGTGACCCACTTTAAATAATTATAGTAAAAATATTTTAGACTCCGGGATGTGCCATTTAGCGAATTTCAAGGCTTCCCGCAAAGTTAATAATACGATAGTTGCTTTAGGCCCGACATTTAATAATATTACCTTTTAAACTTGGGTGCGCATTTATGTGACCTATATCCAAATCCCAACGAAGTCGAAATGTGTCAAAAACCACGGGTGCATTTATGTGACGTGGTTCGAGACATGTTTTCACGACTTTGCAATTCTCTTTAAAAATAATAATAATAGCGGTTTAAAGTTAAAAAGTATATAGATCAAAACATGTATTAAAATCAGATAAATAAGCCAAATATGACAGTTGAGCGACCGTGCTAGAACCATAAAACCTGGGAATGGCTAACACCTTCTCCCGGGTTAACATAATTTCTTACTCGGATTTCTGGATCGCAGACTGTTAAACAGAGTCAATAATTTCCTCGATTCGGGATTCAACCGGTGACTTGGGACACCATTAATCTCCCAAGTGGTGACTCTGAATCTTTGATAAATAAATCCCGTTTTGATTGTCCTTTAATTTGAAAAACTTCTTTATACCCCCTGCGGGTGTAGGTAAAAAGGAGGTGTGACACTGGCTAGATGTCCGCCTTCGTTCCCTTCAGCATTTTGGCAGTCTTCGACCCTCTTGAGAAACTTCCTTTCCAATTCCACTATTCCTCGCTCCAAGTATCCCAGTTGTTTGTTGGCACTGATAGCCATGTCTTTCCACTCCTCAATCAGCTTTTGGTTTGTTTCTTGTATCTCACGGTGTTCACTTTTGCATTCCCGGATCCTCTTGCGTAATTGATTGTATTTGATTTGTGCTTCGGCCTTTTCGTCTATGATCTTATGACCTCGAACAAATCCAGGCTGGCCTAGACCATTATGATTATCCTCCAACCAACCTGAATAGTAGGGAGCGCAACCAGCATGGTATCTATCTGGCTCGATGGTATCCCTCCCCATGACGATCTTACAGTGCCACATATGCTGAGCTTGGCATTTGTAAGGATATCATCATCCTGGAAGTCAGCCCGAAAGTGACTCATCTTGTCGACCATGGGTACAACCTGCTTCCTACCAGCTTGCCTCATAACCCATAGAGTAACGTAAGGGTATGTTCCTCTCGGACCGATCAATATAAAAAAAGGTACATCCCTGGATCGGGTGATGATCTCCTCGATCGGAAACCACTCGAACATCCATTGTACTTGATCCTCAGTCAGATTTTCAAAGAGCTCGACCCATTCTCTGACATTCTCCAGTTGGGCCAACATATTGGGCATGTAATTCATTCGCTTTGGATGATGGAAAGAGATATGATCATCCCAGTCCCTTCCTGAATCTCTTGTCGGTATTCACCCTTTTGGAGGTTCTCCACGAGCCAAAGTTGAAGTAGCAAATTGCAGCCATTGAAGTGTTTGACTCCTTGTTTACACTTTTCCAAGGCTCGGTATATTTCCATAATGATCATGGGCATGATACTGAATGATTCCCCGACAATTATTTCCATTAAGGTCTTAGTTACCATAGCCAGTCTGGTGTGGATTCTTGCTTTCTTCAATGGAAACATGATCAATCCCAAGAAACAAAACATGAATACAAAGACCCTTCAGTTAATATGCCATAATGATGTGATGGCAAACTCGTCAGGATAGGTACGATAGGATTTGTTGTGACCGTACCTCTTATACAAATAATCAAAAGGGATGTAGGATTCTTTCAAACATGTCAGATATGGATTCTTCTTCAAACCCATCTTTTTGAGGAAGCCCCTACCCTTGCGGTTCTCAGGCATTAACAAACCCGGAGTCTCCCACGCTATACCGGCCAATCCTCCTATCTCTTCTAGCAAGGGTGTAATTTCAATGTCTCCGAAGAGGAATATAGACCTCTCACAATGCCAGAAAAAAGTAGCAGCTTCTATAATCTTGTTGTTGGGTTGGATTTCCAGGAGAGAAGATAAGTTTCCTAAATATTTCCGGACAAGAGTTTGATCACTTGAGTGAAGATCTTTCCACTAGCTTAGCAGTTTTGGGTAGATGTTGGTGACCATGCCGAATCTATGGACTTCGTGCCTCATATTTCTGCAATACAAAGAAGGTTAGGCCCTTACCCCCACCAAAATCGACTATTTAATATCAACAATTGGCATAAAGCATTCATTTCTCCAAATAAATGCACAAAACATGGTATTGTCCATTTGGGTTTAAAGAAACCTGGTGGACTTTAGACAAGGCTATCTTAAAGAGTCATTATACGGACAACATAACTGACTCGACTAGGTTTGACCATGGTACATCCACAGTTTAAACAGAGTAAGGTTTCTATAGGTATTTAGACGGGTACCCTTGAGCGGACAACTTAAGGGGGAAAGGCAAGAAATCGTCGACTACACCGTTGATTGACTGGTTTTACCGCAAATATGCCTTTTCTAGATTTGGGGGGTGATAATATTGGAAGGGCACAACCACTCATTATAAGCGTTGCTATGGGAATTGTTTGGCACGAGTGGAATATGATGTTGAGCATAATTATGCAGCAATTAAAAGCATGTTGTCACGTATTTACACATTTAGAAAGCAGTAAATACAATAGTTTCATAATTTTAAAGTAGTAGTAAAGGAAAAAAAACAAAAATACAAGTCAATTTTGCAATTGGAAAAAAAAGATTGAATACTTAAAGGAATTAAACAAGTAGTTGCACATAAAGAGATATAATTTCACAATAATAATCTGAAATGGTAAAAGCCTAGATAATATCCCCAGCAGAGTCGCCATGCAGTCGCGCCCCTTTTTTCCTCCACAGAAATTGGGTTTATAACATTTAGAGAGACAACTCGTTCCTTTTGAGAAATGGGTTTTGCATTTAAAGAGTCGCCACCTAATGAGTTAAGGTGCATTAGGACACCACTAGGAATTTAATTCTAAGTCATTTGAATAACCAGAGATAGGGTAAGGTCTTGAAATTATCCTAAGGGTGTGACGACCCGACCCGTCGTCTCATGTGTTACTGCTCCATTTTTTTCCCATTTATTGCTTCATAATATTTCATTATCGGTATGTGGTGTGTGAGAGTTGATTTGGATTGGTTTTGATAAGAAATAAGGCACTTAGTCTCTTTAAGGAAGGCTTAAGTTGGGAAAGTCAATCGGACGTTGACTTCTGAGTTAGATGGCTCAGATGTGATTTCCAGCAATTCATTTAGCTTCGGGAGGTGATTTGTGACTTAGGAGCGTGGCCGGAAGTGATTTTGGAGGTCCGGTGTAGAATTAGGCTTGAATTGGCGAAGTTAGTATTTTGGCTAATTCCGGTTGATGGGTGAGATTTTGATCCGAGGCTCGGAATGGAATTCCAAGAGTTGCTGTAGCTTCATTGGGTGATTGTGGATATGTGTGCAAATTTTTTGGTCATTCGGACATTGTTTGGTCGGGTTTTTGATCGAATGCGCATTTCGGAAGTTTTGAAGAAACTTAGGCTTGAATCCGATGTGAATTGATGATTTTAGTGCTGTTTGATGTGTTTTAAGGATTGGAACAAGTTTGAATAATGTTTTAGGAGGTGTTAGTGCTTTTGGTTGAGGTCCCGGGGGCCTCGAGGTGAATTCGGGTGGTTGAACAGAAGGTTTTTGGAGTTAATTGCAGGTTCAAATTTGTTGGTATCTGTAGGTTTCGCACCTGCGGTTATTGGACCGCAAGTGCGGTCTCGCTGATCCGGTTTGAGGAGCGCAGAAGCAGAAATCTTGACCCTTGCCAGATTTCGCAGGAGCGGAAAGAGTACCGCATAATCGGTCCCTCAGAAGCGAGCTGGGCCTCGCAAAAGCGGAAGGTTCCGCATAAGCGGAACAATGGACCGCATAGGCGGTCTTGCTGAAGCGAAGCGGGGACCGTGGAAGCGGTAGGTGCCTTAAGTGAAAAGTCCGCAAAAGCAAGCATGGACCGCATATGCGGAAGTCGCAAAAGTGGTGATTTACGCGCAGAAGCGAAAATGCCTGGCAGTAAGTGAAATTAATCTCCTTTGCGAATTTTTGAGAGAACACAACATTTCCACTTTGGACTAAGAGGGTTTTGGGAAATTTTGAAGAGAGTTTCGATGGCTTTTATCAGGTACGGATTCTTGGACTTAGAATATGATTTTATGGTGTAAAAACATGGATTTAGACTGAATAATTAAGGAATCAAAGGTCAAAAATGGTGATTTAGGGCTTGAACTTAAGGGAGTTTAAAATAGGGATTTGATGGGTCAAATGGACTCCGATTCTTGTAAATTTGATATGTATGGACTCGTGGCAAGACGAGGAATCCGGTGATGTAAATTTTATATTTTTTTGAGAAGCAGGCCCGGAGCTCGATTTTTGCTAGTTTCGAGATTTCTGCTATTTCTCGATTGTTTTCGATTGGGTACTGTTCCCTTGGCATATTGTAATGTATTCGCTCTGATTTTGGTTAGATTCGACACACGTGGAGGCCGATTTGAGGGGAAAAGGCATCGTGGGCTAGAGATTTCACCGGTTCGAGGTGAGTAATACTTGTAAATGATATCCTGAGGGTTTGAAACCCCGGCTTTGCACATCATAGTGCTATATTGAGGTGACTTGCACGCAAGATAACGGGCATGGGGTAGAGCACTGTTGGGAATTGTGACTTATTCCATCCCGCTTAATGAAATAACTACCTAATTGATTGAAGCTTAGTTGATATCCTTATAGAAATGGATTAATTGTCGTGATTGGGCCTCGTGCCAACTGATTGAATCCTTTAAGGATTATTATCACTGTTTCCATGATACTTGGCATGTTAAATGATTTTAGTCCTGAGTTAAACACTGCTTTGAACTATCTATTCATACTTCTAAGGTTTTTAAAAACTTAAACTACAATTCTAATGCTGGAACTGAGAACTATTACTTGACATCGCCCTAGTGGCTCACATGCATATTCTGGACTGAGGATGGATCGGGCTGCACACCGCAGCGGTGTGATATAGATATTGCGCTTGGGCTGTAGGAGCCCCTCCGGAGTCTGAACCCCCACAGTGAGCGCGGGTACCCAAACGGATCGGGTTGCGCGCCGCAGCGGTCATGTGCATTGCATTGCATTCATGCATTGGTTCCTGTTTGTACTACGTGTCATGACATTTATCACTCTCGTACCATTGGCATCCACTCTACTTCTTGCACTGTTTATCAGATAACCTGGTGTTATTTGTTGGTAGAGTGTTATGCCCGTGGGGCTGACTTATATGCTGACTTGCACTATTTGATATCGCATTCTTATGCTTGATTGTTGGAAGAGGATATTTTCAAAAGAGGTTTTTAAATTGAGCCAAATATTTTCTAAAGGATTTTCACGGTCTTACTGTTTTCTCAAAGGGTGGTACCATCCTATATAGCATGATGGAGTGCTTTTACGTGATTTCTTGTCATTCAATTATTATTTACTCTTATTACTCATTGAGTTGGTGTACTCACTTTACCTCGCGTGCAGTTGCAGGTATGGTTCACCCGGAAGCGGGTTAATAGCTGATTAAAGGTATTACTGTTGGTATATTACTGTAGTGGACAAGGTGACCGCCAGCGTTTGCAGCACCGGACTTCATCTTTTGATTTCAAATTTTATTTTGTATATTATTATTGGCCCAGTAGTTGTGTTTAGTCTTCTTTAGATGCTCATGACTTGTGATGCCCCGGTCGGGTTGTGTTGGGTTGTATATATTGATTATTATTGCCATTAAGTTGCATTTATCTATTCATTTATGTTTAATAAATTTTGAAAGGGGCGTCATTATTCTGTTTGCTGGCCTTGTCTTCACGAGAGGTTCCATATCGACCGGGTTTAGAAATTGGGTCATGACAAGTTAGTATCAGAGCCTAGGTTACTAGGTCTTACGAGTCATGAGCAGGTTTAGTAGAGTCTCGCGGATCGGTACAGAGATGTCTGTATTTATCCTCAGGAGGCTGCAGAACCTTTAGGAAAAACTTCACTTTCTTGGAATTCTTATCAAGCGTACTTGACTCGGCTTGAGATATAACTCTTGAAATTCCTTCCACACGTCTGTGTACATACGTGGGCGCTCAGTATTGTATGTGCCTTGATGGCTTGTGTTTCCTCGATCAAGGGGCAAGATGTGATCTCCGTGAGTTTGATGTTGGGCCAGTCTGGAAGACTTGAGGCCGGATCTTGCCTATGGCTTGAGCATTGAGGTGCTGATCATATGAGCAAGTGTTTTGAACTTATATGTTCAGTATTGTCCTTATTAGCCGGAATGGCGGTTGGATATCCATGTGATGAGTAGTTAGTGCTACGAGATGTATCTATATGACTTGGTAGTGACGTAGAGGTCTGCGGGATAATAGATAAACTGTTAAGTGTTCGATTCCTATTGTGATTCGATGTATAGCCCGAGTTATGGGCACGTGAAGATTATTTTTTGTGTCTCCTAGTTGGAAAGTAAAGTGCATTACATGTGGCTGTATGAGTTCAGACTCAGGATGATTAAATGACTGTATTATGTGTATGACGGTGGAAGGTGTGCTGAAATAATAAACTGAGGCGAAGCAGGTGGGTTATCTCCTGCGGAGTGATCTTGAGTGGTATGATCCTTATGTGTCCGTTAGAAGATCCCATGTGTAATTGAAAGGTACGTGTTGTAATTTGGAAATATAGGTCGCTTAAGAGAGTGGACTCAGCTGATGTGGGGATGAATGCGAGGTTTGTAGATATCTGTGTTTTCATAAACTAGTAGATGATTTTAGTTTACTCTCACTATAATATTATGGCATCATTAGAGTAAAAGTATTATGGGTTATTGAATGTGTCCTGATAGATGGCTTCGAGCCAAGTTGGGGAGGTTGCTGTTGATTAGCTGATCGCACGGCTATGTGCTATGTTGTTTCCGTTACGAGGTATGCCAGCGGATCAGTCCTGATTGCAGAAAATGAGTTGAGGATGGCACGAGTGAAGCAAAATTTTGATAAAGGTTATATGGTGCTTCGTAGATGTGAGGATATAATAGGATGTCTTGAACTGTTGATGATAAAGAATGCTCAGTGTATAGAGAAGGAAGATGTTTGTTTTTATTGGAATGAGATCATATCTTGCGGTGTCAGAGTGCTAATAAGGCACGAGCGGTTCTATTCGTTGCGTCAGGTAATTTGCAATTTGAATAGGAGTGAATGACTTTTGAGAATGATTCTAATGTGTTCAAGATTTTACATGTAACAATCAGGTGTCTCAAGGTTGTGTATGTGGTCAGAGACCGTGTTTTCATCGGAAAATGTCGAGGCTTATGGTATTTTTATGTCGATTCTGGGATCCTATGTATCAGTATCTGGAAAGTAATGGTAACAAATTCAGAGTCGCAGAAAGCTCTTCGGGGTAAGGTATTCTGGAATGTGGTATTTCTGGGATCAGTTGAGAGAGTATTTTGTGGCCTATGGGTCTTAGATAGTGTGGTCTTATGTTCGAATCTCGTGCGGTAAGCCTGGATTGAGGCATTGTGATGCTACAGCGAAGTGGAGATATCAAGTTGATGATGAACCATAAGGGAAATTAGATAGACGGAATAGTATGATGGTAGACCAAACCGGAATGGTAAAGATATGATTAATTCTTTGTGTGTGTTCGAGGCAATGAGTTTGTATAGGTATTTTACAACAAAGCTCTTGAGTTCTGACAGCTTTTTAGCTTGGCCTAGTTAGAAGGATTCAGTCCTGACAGTTTAGCTTGTACAAATGGAATTGGCAGAGATGTTCTTGATGGGTTTTACCATGGTTTGAAGATGAGTATATTTTCTATGGGTATGCGAAGCATGGAGTGTGCAATGATTTTCCTTCTAAATGGGATTAATGAAATTTCTTGACTAGTTGAGTGCGTCGATGTCTGCGGCACGGAAGGGAGATAAAAGTTCTCATGTTATCCTTGGAGGGTATGGTATATGTGGTATGTTATAGAGGACCGAGACTGGAGTGTGCGAGGTTTCGGTTTAGTTCTAAAAAGATGTCCATACAATTCTTAGGCAACGGTAGCCTCAGGTAATCAAGGAAATGGTACTGCTAATTGGAAGTGATTTGACGAGAGTATATGTCTCGGAAGAAGGGTAATGTTATTACACTGATGATACTACGATAGTATTGCGTTTCTCTCTAGCTAGATCGACTGTTGATATTTGAGCGTGTTTAATAGCACAGGGGAGTCTTAGAATATCCTTCCTGGAATGACTAGGTACTTGAGGTGTAATATGTATTCATACTGTGGAATTTGGGATCAGGTGCAGTGATTCGTGTGCTATATGGAGTTGGAGACTGGGAGTTCTCATGTTCATACTGTGTAGCAGTTGTGGATCGTGTGTATTGGTACCGTTAGCGGCTATTGGAATTTGGGAGCCCGAGTGGATCTTTCCTTGCTTGATATATTAGATTTTGGATATGATATTGGGGTGTATACTGATTGTCTCAGTATTGGGTTATTCTAGACTATTGTGTTATGGGTTATGTTGGAAACTGCCACAGGTTGAATGGCGGAGTGCATCGGATTATGTTCCAGCAGAGTGGTTTGTATTCCACAGATCAACAGACGGTTGGGAAGGATTTCTTTTCTTAATTGGGCCTTCGTGGCAGATGTCAGTCCAGAGGTTTCTACCATTGATTCAGTTCCGGTATTGAGGGACTTTTCGGATGCGTTTCTTATGGCCGGGCTGTCGTCGGGCGAGATTGTGGGCTGCGTTACTTATTTGGTGTCGGGCACCGTATCGTACGGCTCCGGCAGAAGTTATAGTAGTGGAAGGAGCAGCTTCGGGCTTCTTGGTATTGAGTTTGTTGGCAGGCCAATGTGGCTACGTATTTAGCTTGTGTTAGCTTGATTTAGTCCCGAGTTGTATTGTTGAGGGATAGGTTGATCCAATCGCATTGAGCTTGTTAGTGATCTAAGGAGATCTATAAGTTGCTTTTCTGTACTAAGAGACGTTATGATTTGTTGGATATGGGCACATGTGGTGCGGTTCTATTAAGGATTCAGAAAGGAAGTCGAGCGGGAAGAGTAATTGAGTGTTGCTCGGTGTGTGGAGTATTGGTTATGGCCTATCGGGTTTCGTGTCGCGTGTTATTTGTTTCACCATGAGTGTAAATAATTGCTTTGGTTTCAGACATCAAAATTGTGCGTGGCTATTGATTTTGAGCATAGAGACTTGAGGTGCTTCGTGTGTAACAATGTTTGGACATGATCGCGCATTGTAGCGAGGCTACATGGAGTTATGACCTTTCGGGGTAGATTCATGTGTTCTGTTTTATGATGTAAGACGGGATCTCATCCTGGTGTTGTGATGGTACTGATGAGCTTGAGGTACAGCTCTTTCGTTTGAGTTATTTGTCATGATTCGAGTATGTTTAGACAGTTTCTTATTGGTGCTCGTATTATGCAAGTGTGGCTTAGGTCGGTGTTGAGGTGTCATATCACCAGAATGGTGTGTTGGATTCGAGGTGATCGTTGGAGTCATTAATGAATACGAACAGATTTGTTTCCAGCTGGTTAGAAGGATAATATCGAGGTTTGGCCCGAAAATCTATTGTGGAATTAGTCAAAAGGGAAGTGGCTTCATGTATGGGTAATTTGAGGAATGGTTACAGTTTATCGCGTGTTTCATTTGTCGTTGGCAGTATATGAAAGTGTTAGAATAAGGCTTTAGCTAGTAACAGGTTTTTTATCGGTTTTTGGTTGTTGTGGGTAGCTACTGTGAATAGAAGTTATCGTCTCGAGTGTTGGGATTATATGGTATATCATATGGTTCCACTTGAGGTTGCAGGTATGGTTTATTACAGCTGGTTCAAGTTTATTCTAAATATTGACGTGAGGTTCTAATTTTGAGTATGACTTCGGAAAGTGCAATGTGGTCCTACGATTTATGGTCTAGATGGACTATGAAATTTCAGCTGTTTTGTATTATCGGACCTATATGAGATAGGGTGACATGGGATCACCCTGGGTATATGCTTGGTAAGGTCGTTCAGCTATTGGTTGGCTTCTAGTACAACTCTGGGTACGCTTGAGGATGAGCGATTGTTTAAGTTGGGGAGGATGTGATGATCCAACCCGCCGCCTCATGTGTTACTACTCCATTTCTTTCCCGTTTATTGCTTCTTAATATTTCATTATCGGTATTTGGTGTGTGAGAGTTGATTTGGATTGGTTTTGATAAGAAATGAGGCACTTAGTCTCTTTAAGGAAGGCTTAAGTTGGAAAACTCAACCGAACGTTGACTTATGAGTTAGAGGGCTCGGATGTGATTTCTGGCAATTCGGTTAGCTTCGGGAGGTGATTTATGACTTAGGAGCATGGCCGGAAGTGATTTTGGAGGTCCGGTGTAGAATTAGGCTTGAATTGGCGAAGTTAGTATTTTGGCGAATTCCGGTTGATTGGTGCGATTTTGATCCGAGGGTCGGAACGGAATTTTGAGAATTGTTGTAGCTTCTTTGGGTGATTTTGGATATGTGTGCAATTTTTCAGGTCATTCGTACATCGTTTGGTCGGGTTTTTGATAGAATGCGCATTTCGGAAGTTTTGAAGAAACTTAGGCTTGAATCCGATGTGAATTGATGATTTTAGTGTTGTTTGATGTGTTTTGAGGATTGGAACAAGTTTGAATAATGTTTTAGGAGGTGTTGGTGCTTTTGGTTGAGGTCCCGGGGGCCTCGGGGTGAATTCGGGTGGTTGAACGGAAGGTTTTCGGAGTTAATTGCAGGTTAAAATTTGCTGGTATCTGTTGGTTTCGCACCTGCGGTTATTGGACCGCAGGTGCGGTCTCACTGAAGAGATTTGAGGAGCGCAGAAGTGGAAGTCTTGGCCCTTGCCAAATTCCGCAGGAGTGGAAAGAGTACCGCATAAGCGGTCCCGCAGAAGCAAGCTGGGCATCGCAGAACCAGAAGGTTCCGTAGAAGCGGAATAATGGACCGCAAGGCAGTCTCACTGAAGTGAAGCGGGGACCGGAAGCGGTAGGTTCCATAAGTGAAAAGTCCGCAAAAGCGGGCATAGACCGCATATGCAGAAGTCGCAGAAGAGGTGATTTCTGCGCAGAAGCGAAAATGCATGGCAGTAAGTGAAATTAATCTCATTCGCGAATTTTTGAGAGAACACAACATTTCCACTTCGGACTAAGAGGGTTTTGGGCAATTTTGAATAGAGTTTCGAGGGCTTTTATCAGGTATGGATTCTTGGATTTAGAATATGATTTTATGGTGTAATAACATGGATTTAGAATGAATAATTAAGGAATCAAAGGTCAAAAATAGTGATTTAGGGCTTGAACTTAAGGGAGTTTAAAATAGGTATTTGAGGGGTCAAATGGACTCCGGTTCTTGTAAATTTGATATGTATGGACTCGTGGCGAGACGAAGAATCTGGTGATGTGAATTTTATAATTTTTCGAGAAGCGGGCCTGGGGCTCGAGTTTTGCTAGTTTCGAGATTTCTGCTATTTCTCGGTTCTTTTCGATTAGGTACTGTTCTCTTGGGATATTGTAATATATTCGCTCTGATTTTGGTTAGATTCGACGCGCGTGGAGGCCGATTTGAGGGGCAAAGGTGTCGCGGGCTAGAGATTTCACCGGTTCGAGGTGAGTAATACTTGTAAATGATATCCTGAGGGTTTGAAACTTGGGTTTACATATCATACTGTTGTATTAAGGTGACTTGCACGCCGGATAACGGGCGTGGGGTAGAGCACCGTTGGGAATTGTGACTTGTTCTGTCCCGCTTAATGAAATAACTACCTAATTGGTTGAAGCTTAGTTGATATCCTTATAGAAATGGATTAATTGTCGTGATTGGGCCTCGTGCCAACTGATTGAATCCTTTAGGGATTATTATCACTGTTTCTATGATACTTGGCATGTTAAATGATTTCAGTCCTGAGTTAAATAATGTTTTGAACTGTCTAGTCATACTTCTAAGGTTTTTAAAAACTTAAACTACAATTCTAACGCTGGAACTGAGAACTATTATTTGACATCGCCCTAGTGGCTCACATGCATATTCTAGACTGAGGATGGATCAGGTTGCATGCCGCAGCGGTGTGATATTGATATTGCGCTTGGGCTGTAGGAGCCCCTCCGGAGTCTGAACCCCACAGTGAGCGCGGGTACCCAAACGGATCGGGCTGCGCCCGCAGCGGTCATGTGCATTGCATTGCATTCATGCATTGGTTCCTGTTTGTACTACTTGTCATGACATTTAGCACTCTCATACCATTGGCATCCACGCTACTTCTTGCACTGTTTACCAGATACCCTGGTGTTATTTGTTGGTGGAGTGTTATGCCCAAGGGGCTGACTTATATGCTGACTTGCACTATCTGATATCGCATTCGTATGCTTGATTGTTGGAAGAGGATATTTTCAAAAGAGGTTTTTAAATTGAGCCAAATATTTTCTAAAGGATTTTCACTGTCTTATTATTTTCTCAAAGGGTCGTACTGTCCTATATAGCATAATGGAGTGCTCTTACGTGATTTTTTATCGTTCAGTTATTATTTACTCTTATTACTCATTAAGTTGGAGTACTCACTTTACTCCCTGCACCTCGCGTGCAGTTGCAGGTATTGTTCACCGGGAAGCGGGTTAATAACTGATTGAAGGTATTACTGTTGGTATACTACTATAGTGGACAAGGTGACCGCTAGCGTTCGCGGCACCGGACTTCATCTTTTGATTTCAGATTTTATTTTGTATATTATTATTGGACCACTAGTTTTGTTCAGTCTTCTTTAGATGCTAGTGACTTGCGACGCCCCGGTCGGGTTGTGTTGGGTTGTAGATATTAATTATTATTGCTATTAAGTTGCATTTATCTATTCATTTATGTTTAATAAATTTTGAAAGGGGCGTCATTGTTCTGTTGGCTGGCCTTGTCTTCACCAGAGGCGCCATCAAGACCGGGTTTGGAAATTGGGTCGCGACAAAGGGGAAGGTGTTAGGCACTCCTCAGGATCTACTAGTGTGGTTCCTGGCCAGACAGTTATTGTGAATTTGGGGTGCAATTAACATATAAGAAGATAAGGCTCAAATAAGAGAGGAATTCAATACACAATAGTTTGAAAGTAATCCAAGTTTGATAGAGCAATTAAAAGAGCTGATTTTTAAATAAGGAGTTACAATGCTAAAAAAGTAGGGGGAAATAACGGAAGGGGTCCTAGGTTTATTAATATCTGGATCACATCAATACAATACCCAGTAATCACTCCTCAAAAGAGGGGCTACACATGGCATTACCGCACCGGTAATCATATCTATATCTACCCTTCCCACCCCGTTTAAGGAACTAAAGCACGGATTGGTCTCGAACACTATTGCATGATATCACCCAACCCATTCCTATCAGTCCCAGAGGCACTTAGGACTATTAATCCTAAAGGGAGTGATATTCGGCTAATTTGACGTTTCAAAGGTAAAAATCTAAGGTGACATACAAAACATATAAAAGACTGCGCATTAAAGGAGAAACATATAAACACATAAGGCTCAAGTATACCTCATTAAACAAACAACCCCATAGCATGACTTAAACAAACGAGTAAAGGTCTGATCCTAAAAATACTTGAAGGAAGAGGAGATTGTCGTTGCGGCAGGCCTGGCTTATTACATGACTCAGTTAGGAAACACGAATTTGACATACCTACTGATTGTGGCACTTAAACCAATAACAAAGGCAAGTTCAGTTTTATTTATACTCCCTAAGGCTTGCCTAAGTGTTTAGGTGAGACCTTATAAGCATGGTATCTATTCAATTCAGAATGTGGAGAAACAGTAATAACTCAGAACGAATTGTTTGAAATCCTATAGGCATGCTTGCTAAACCTTGTTAAGTAAAGGAATTAGGTTATTAAAAAGGGTTCAAAAAGGACGAATTTCAATTAGGCTAGTTCCAAACTCTGCAGGTGATGGTATCTACTATTACTGATTTTAAATCGCATGGGCATTCTATCTAACATTGAATGTGAATGGAACGACTCAAATTTATTTATGAATCCCTATAGGCATGATTTCTATGCGTTACTGATTTTAGACCTTTATAGACATGATACTTATCATTGCATGTGAGCAGGACTTTACTTAAGAAACCATATAGGCATGATTTCTATATGTTACTGATTTCGGCATGCTACTGGGTTATAACCAATTGGGCCCTAAAAAAATACGATATCTAAATGGTGAAAAATGTGCAAAATTTTAGATATTACCTATAGGCATGTTATCTAGATGTGAAGTTAAACATGCAGAGTAAATAAATCTCTATAGGCATGATGTCTAAGGTGTAGAATTAACCTATAGGCATGGTTTCTAAATGCAGTTTGAGTATACATGATTTAAAATACCCTATAGGCATGGTTTCTAAATGCAGTTTGAGTATACATGATTTAAAATACCCTATAGGCATGGTTTCTAAATGCAGTTTGAATATGCAGGATTTAAAATACCCTATAGGCATATTTTCTACCCTTGACATGCATAAATACCCAACCCTTTTCACTAGCAAGCCCCAAATATTTATTACAAACTTATTACAAACCAGGAATACTAAATACATCAAAATGAATAAGATACAACTAGAGGAGGTCCGATTCTTAGTTCCTCCCTGAGCTATGGAATAAACCACCTTAAGATTCCATTGATTCAAAGCCTTTCTCAAACTTGAGTGTGTCAGAGTTCCCTAAGGGCCTCAATAGGACCCCAGGCAATGCTTACACCCAAGTTACATAAATAGAATAGGGACAAGTGTAGTATGGAAATGTCAGCCCTCATGTGTACAAGTTCAGAGGGACCTCATGGGTCCCAAGACAAGGCTCACATGAGGGCGGCAGAATTTAAGTCTAAGAAGAGAGTGAAAAGTGCAGAAACTGAGTTCTAAGAACTGAGGGAATAAAGAAGAGGGAAAAGAGCGATGGGAGACAACCATTAACACTTCAAAGAGTTGATAATTTCAGACCAAGGTGGCAAGGAATTGGAAATCCATTGTAAAGAGCCTATATATATAGGCATGAGTTAATTATAGGCATCCACTACAATAGGGAGTGCTGTCATGCTTGTAAATCAACTCGAACACGCAACATATAAGGGTAACATGGGGGTTATGATCCTAAGAGGACCAAATTTGGGTCATGCTCAGCAATATTCGATGTTGTCATGCCCCAAACAAACCATAAGTATTAAACACATTCGGGCAGGGATTTAGGATTCACAGGTTATCATACATTGATTCAGAATAGGGACAGGGGAAACTACAGCATGCTAACTAATGGTACTGGATTGAATACAAACAGTAGGCAGACAAAAATGCAAAATATCAGTAAATAAGCAAGTTGTTGTTGGTGTTGTAAACTTAATTAGAACATACCAGTCAAAAAGGCAATGTGCAGTAAAGAAAAGTTACAAGACTTTGAAATACAGTCTTGGCTTTCAGCCGGCTAAACAGGCAACAGCACAAGTAGTAAAGCAAGAGAGAGTATTTGATTGTAAGTGTGAGTTCAGAACTAAAAGTGTTCGTGTTTTCAAAGAGAAGAAGCACCGGGTATTTATAGTTTTTTTTAAATCGTGTAAGAAAGGGGTAATAAGCTACAAACATGGAAACAATCATGATTCAGAATCAATTGTACAAGTGATTGCCCTTAATTAAGGGGTCACTTGCTTAACGGGCAGTGAGAGGTTAAAAATAAGGAAAGCAATCAATTAAAAAGGTAGGTTGACAGTTGACATAAAAGAAGTAATAAAATAACAAGTAAGCAATTCGAGTCAAGGTACAGGGATACTCTAATTTTGAAAAGGATTCAGTAAGACTAAATAGGAAAAGAAATCAATTAACCTTAATAGGTGAGTGAAGTCAGAATTTCACAAAGGAAAAGTTTAAATTCAGTCACGAGTTTGAAAATTAGCCAGAGAAGGAGACTCAGCATATAAATAGGGTGCATAAACATTATACATGTGAGGCCTAGTTTGTTGGCCAGGGGAAATAGCACACAAAGTAGTACAAAAATTAAGTAGACAGCAACAATCGAAGCATGATAGTTTAGTAGGTCATGTCACATTGAATCAGTAGGAAAGAAACATAGAATATCAAAGCATGTGAAGATCTCACTGTAGCAGGTGAGGAAAACCCCTTTTTGAAAATTAGGTTTTCGAACGTATTTGAGTTTTAGAGATGATAGAAAACCAGAGTCAGAAGAATAAAGGAATAAGGGATAGAGAACTTCAAATTGAGTCATGCATTTAAACGAACAGTCTCAACCCAAAACCATAAGATTTTCAACAATAGAAGGGTTTTAACAAAAAGGATAAACAGGCAGATCAGACAAAACTCAGGCAAACAAATATTCGTTTAATAAATAGTCAAAAGAAATTAGAGATTTTAACATGCAAACTTAGGTAGAAGAATAATATAAGAAAACATAACAAAACATGTCAAAGAGTCAGAGAAACATTTTGAAATATCATAACAGAAACCCTAATCGAAAAGATAAGGGGTTTTGAAAGCAGAGTTTAAAAAGAAAATTTGAGAAAAATGCTTAGAAATTCAAAGCAAACATTGACCTAAAGCAAATCTAAAAATAAATTGAAAGAACCTTGAAGGCTAGGATTTCAGAAGAACCCCAAGTGGTGAGAAAGGCTTTGAAAATCAATGATCTAAGCAGGAGAGTCAAGAGTCTGACTCGAATAGCCATGGCTGGTCGGAGAAAAGGTCGGAAAACAGTTATGAAGTGAAATCGAACAAGGTATGGACCAGGCTCTTTCAAGCACTAGCCTTGTGACCATAACAATCGAACACATAGAAGCCATGGGGGTTGTTACAGGTCTCCTGGTGACCTTGGAAGCCATAGATTGGGAGGTATTATGGTTGTAGTTGATGGGGGCGGCTAGGGTTTGAGAGAGTTTTAGAGAGGATTGAGAGAGAAATGGGTTCAGTGGCGGCGGAGTGTGTGAAATGGGGTGGGGTAAGAGGTCGTTTGAGATTAAAAATGGAAAGGACCGATATTGGCCGTTGATCTAAATGATCAACGGCCAGGATTGAAAGGGTTAGGTAGGGGATCCGGGTTGGGTTATTTAAGTGGGTTGTGGGTCAGTTTGAATGGGAATTGTGTTGGGAAATTGGACTTCAAATTGGGTTTAAAATGTGGTTCAAAATCATGCCACATTTGAAACAAAATGGGCTAGATTTCAAATAGCCAATTTTTCCTTATTTATTTTGTAAAAATAGCAAATTTATTTCTAAAAACAAATTAAAAGCATAAAAATGATTTATAATCTATAATTATCAATTTAAAAATACTGGACTTAATTTTTTAAGTATAAACGCAATTAAATCTTAAAAGAGGCTAATATTGCAATTATATTCAATTTAGCTTTAAAAATAGTAAACTTCTTTGTAAAAATTTGCAAAAAATTATATTAGCTATATTGTGGCATAAATATGAGAATCCAATAAATGAATCACCAAAAATTATAATTTCGAGAATAATTATTGGGTTTTTCTGGATAAAATAGGAGAATAAATTGATTTAAAATTTTTAAAAATTAAGGAAAAATAATAAAATAGTTGAGCATACTTATATATGCATACATATTCTATTTTGAAAGTATTTTTCCTATAAAAATATATAGAGAAAAATTGGGTATCAATCCCACCATTTGTCTTTGTCGACAGCATTGACCCGCTTGATGTGGTGGTCGGTCTCTCCGCCTAGATTTCTTCTCCCTCCGATCGTTGGAATGGTCTGACGACTGTATATAGGGTTGCTACTGTCGCCGTGAATGATTATTTCCTGGTGATTCCATTTGAACTTTACTGCCTGATGCAGTGTTGATGCTACGGCCCCAGCAACGTGAATCCATGGCCGTCCTAGCAGCAAGTTGTAGGATGCTGGCACATCTATTACTTGGAAATCAACCTCGAACCAGGTTGGTCCCATCTGCAGATATAGGCTAATCTCACCGATGGTGGACCTCTGAGACCGCACATTGAGTGCTCCTTCTTTTATCTCATGCAGCCATTTGCCCAACTTCTCGATTGTTACCAAAGGACAGATGTTAAGGCTAAAACCCCACATCGATCAGGATCTTAGTGATGAAGTAGTATTCGTATTTCACGGTGATATGCAAGGCTTTGTTATGACCCAACCCATCAGGTGGCAGCTCGTCCTCATAGAAGGTAATTTTATGGCTTTCTAATACTTGTCCCACCATATTGGCCATTTCCCCGCCAGTGATGTTACTTGGCACTTACATTTTGTTGATATCCAATTTTTCCCTGAGTATCTTATATACCCAAAATACTTTCAAAATAACATATGTATGCATATATGAGCACACCCAAGAGTTTTGGTACTTTACCAAATTTTTAATTATTTTTAAACCAATTTACTACATATTTTTATACCATAAAATCCAATAATTATTTCCAAAACTATCATTTTGGCAAATAGCTTATTTTTATTCGCATATTTACACCAAAATATGATTAACATGATTTTTGTACATTTTTACAAATTCGCTTAGTATTTTTAAAAAACTAAGTTGCACATAATTGCAATATTAGCCCCTTTTAAGATTTAATTGTAATTATATTTATAAAATTGACTCCTATATTTTTAATTCGATAATTATGTATTATTAATCATTTTAGTACATTTGATTTACTTCCAGAAATTATTTTGCTATTTTTATAAATTAAATAAGGGAAAAGTGGCTATTTAAAAGCTAGCCCTTTTTTGCATTTTAGCCCCAAATCTGAGCCCAATTCCCTAACCCAATTTAACCCAGTTACCCGACCCAATACCCATTTAACCGACCCAAACCCATAACCTCTTAATCCTGGCAGTTGATCATTTAGATCAATGGCCACCGTTCCCCATTTCCTTTTTAATCCCAAATGACCTAATCCTAACCATCATTTCTCTCAGATAGCTGCCCCCAAACTCTCTCATTCTCTCAAATGCTCCCTAGCACTTGAAACCCTAATCAGCTCCCTCATCTTCTCCGATCAATCCCACCAGAGTCCATGGCTTCCCAGGCCATGGACAGCCA
>MU695141.1:7330-20821 GCA_026770625.1 Nicotiana glauca | reverse complement strand
AAAAACTTTCTGATTCTTTCTTCTCTTTTCTTTATGTGTGTTTCATCTGTGTTTATCTCGTATGTTTCTTCTCTGCTACACACATATTTGATCTTCCATTTTTTCTTTCTGTTAAGCATGATCCTTCTATGCTTTGCATTTGTCCTGTGCCTTTAGCCTAAGCTCGCATGATTATCTCTGCTATGTGATTTTTATTGTATGTATCTCCCACTGGGTTCTTTATGTTTGCTTGTTTTATCAGATTTTTACCAAGATCTTCCTTAGCATGTTCCATCTACTATTTTCCTAAACTTGTATCGCCTTTTCGCTTCTACACTAATTTGAGTAACAAGCTTTGTGTGAATGTATTCCCTACGTTTCAAACTTGCTGTTTGTTTAAGAATGAGACTACTGAGTCTATTCTATTCATTGTTTTCTCATCTATGCATCTGATTCGAGTCAGAAACCCTAGTATTTTGGGGGTTTTCGACAAGCTTGAACTTGTGTTTGGACTAGGGTTCCACTCATAACCCTGATTCTCTTTTAGACTCATTCTGAGCCTGTGAACCTAACCTTCTTGGTTACTCTGATTTCTTGCTAGTTTTACAACAACTCTCTCTTGTCTCTGCATGCTTTTTATAAGACATTCTCCTCTTTCAAAAGGCCTTTGGCCAGCTTGTGATTGATTCCGAGTCCCTTTTTAATGGGGTCTAATTGAGTGTTGATGATTTTTTTTTTAAACTAAGTTCCTCTTCACCTTTCTCGGTTAGATTCATTTGTACCAAGACTCAAACTTTGATTTTACTGGCTGTGATCGATTGCCTTTCCTTATTTTTTCCAAACCATGTGCTACTAAGCTATTTCCTTAAATAATGCTCTATGTATTTGCCCCTATTATATTGCCTTGGAAAATATTTTAAATCAAAGCCCTTTCCTTATTTATCATGCCCGTTTGAAATCAATCCCTTAAACAAAGGGAAACAACCTGTGATTGATTTTCAAATTATTTTCTTACCTTCTTCTACACTATAAAAGGGGCTACCCTTTTACACTTCCGACACAGCTTTTCTGCACAAACAGACTTTCACACATTGGAATACTGAGTTTTCTTTCGATTAAACTGCTTCTCGTTTATATTATTGAGCACTCTGATTTCTACTCTCCTTTTCTCCCTTTTACCTTCTGAAATATTCTTGAGTTCTCATGAACTCTCAAGTGTTCTGCTGCAAACTTAAGTCTGCTCCTGCTGATTTCTTGTTGCTTGCTCACTTTGTTGTTCTATTTTTTTTTACTTCGCAACTGGTATGTTCTTAGTTAAATAATGCCCCTTTCACTATGTGTTTAGTGCTTAGTCTGCTATGCTTTCCTTCACCATGTGTTTATTTCTTAGTTTGTTATGCTTTCCTTCCTCATGTTCCTGCCATTAATGTGCTTACATGAATTCCCACTTCCCTTTTTCCCCTTTATGTGTTGAGCCTGACTTGGGTCTGGTGGTGTCCTAATCATCATTCAGACTCAGGTCTGACCATCAAAGGTTTGCTCCTAACTTGTTTGACCAAATAAATGGTTAGGCGGTTGCCAGTCTACACCTATGGCTGGGTATGACCACCATTTGTTATGGTTCCCTAATCACTTTGCACTTACTCCTAGTTCTAAGTTCCGCCCCTCTCTTGCAAGCCATGCTTTGGGACCCTGGAGTTCCCTCTGAACTTCGATGCCTGAGGGCTGGCTATTCTGCACTGAACTATTCTAATTCTAAATGGGTATCTTGGGTGTAAGCAATGCCGGGAATTCCTAAAATTCCTTGGAACTTTGGAAACACCCTTGATAAAGAGAAGGCTTTGGAAATCTGGATCCCGGAGTTGGTTAAACACATGCTATTGGACATCAAGATTGAATTAGGCTGCTTGGATCCAGCTGTTAGCTTTTGATGCATCTTTAATTTCCAGTTTGATTTTATTGAGTTTGTAATAATCTTTGTATGAAACTTGGGGAATATAGTAAAAGGGTGTGGGAGGGGTTTTTACTTTCTTGCATCAATAAAGGGTAGATATCATGACTTTAGGACTTTAATTTTCTTACTAAAAACCCTGCTTATAGGATTGTCCAATATTTCTGATTCAAAGTCACCATAGATACCATGCCTATAGGGTTTAATGTTTAATTATGCTGCAAGTCATCTAGAAATTCTGCCTATAAGGTTTAATGTTTAATCATATTGAAAATCACTAGAGATCTTGCCTATAGGACTTAACGTTCATGTGATCAATGCATATAGAAATCATGCCTATAAGGAATGCATATGCATTAGGACTGTAGGGTTAATTAACACAATCATCTTTTACAAGTTCAATAAAAGGCATTAAAAAATCAAAAATAGATATCATGCCTATAGGACTTTGCATCAAATTCGACTGATTTGTTTTAAGCAATAAGAGTCTATTAATTGGTCTTTAAACGTCTTACTTTAGTAACGTTTTCAAAAGCCTCAATATTTTAATAAAACCCTTTGAACCAGTATACTTTTAAGTTCTTCAAATTTGCATCTCTTTCCGAAACAGTTTCTTTCTAAACATTCTGCCTAAATGTTTTACTCAATCCCTGAAATTGTCTTTTAAAACGGTTCTGTAGCTTACTTTTCCTTAGATATTTCTGTCTCTGAAACTCTTTCGCAACCATTTCTGTGTTTTATACTCGAACAATCTGATGATTCTTTTACTCATTTCTCAATTTACTGCAGTCCATACTCTCTTTTAAAAATTCTTCTGCATTAGACTACTTTTCTGAAACTAGTATTTTTAAAATCACTCGCTTAAAATACCTTAATACCTGATAACTGTATCTAAGTTGCCTAATGCAGACTTTTTGCCTAAAACACATGTGTTGAACCAGTCCGTTCGCTGCTTAAAACTTAATCTAAGACCAAACCAGTATTTGTTAAGACACGCTAAACTAGATGATTGTTTGGTTTCTGTGATTAATTTGAGCCTTGTATGACTGTTTGTTCTCCCCCTTTTACTTGTTTTGAATGTCGCAACTAGAATTTTATCCTTTAAAACTCCATAAAGGCCCTATCCCTTTCTTCCCTTTTAGGATTAGAAGTCCTTACACCCCGGGACTGATAGTTTGGGACGGGTAATAACATGCAGTAGGTATACCGTTCCACGCTTTAATACCTTAATGGGGTGGGAAAGGTAGACATGGAGATGATGATTACACGATAACACTATGCATACAATCAGGTACCGGTGTTGTGCGAATGATCCATGTAACGTATGAACCAAGGACCCCCTCCCTCTTCATTAGTTTTATTATTTTCAGATTTGTTTTCAAAAGTTGCCCAAAACCTTTTCAAACTTCCGCTTCTGTTTATTTCCCTAAGTTATTTGCATCATTATTTGATCTCTTCCCTCATTGCGTATCTCTTCTTAAATTGCAAAACTATTATCTTCTAAATTTCAGCATCTTTAAATCTTTATTTGTAATAGTTGCTTGTATTTAAAGTTACAATTGTAGCTTGGCCGGGAACCACACTAGTGGATCTTGAGGGGTGCCTAACACCTTCCCCTCGGGATAATTTCAAGCCCTTAACTAAATCTGGTTTTCATCCTTAATTCTTCTTAAAGTGTCCTAATGCACTATAATCATTAGGTGGCGACTCTCCAAAATCTAAAACTGAATTCCCAAAGTAGGAATAGAGATGTGTTCCCTAATGTCGTGAACCTGATTCTGCTTTTTAGGAAAAAAAAAAAGGGGCATCGACAGCATGGCGACTCTGCTGGGGACTTCTTTAGGCTTTTACCATTGCATGCTATACGTGACTTTATTGCTTTCTTTTATCGCTTTTGTTTAATTTCTTTATTTTGAAACTAACCCATTTCTTTTGTTTCTTTTTCTTTAATTACCTTCATTGATCTCTTTTCCATCAATACTGTTGTAATTTCTGAGCAATCATTGTAAACTTTATTATATGAACGTGAAAATACATGTCAATTTGTTTCATCCTTGTAAATTGCATCTTCAACATCATATTTCACTCGTGCCAAACGAAATATTATAGCAACGCTTATAATGAGTGGTTGCGCACTTCCAATACTATCACCCCCTTTAAATTTGGCAAACGCGTATTTGCGGTAAAACCAGTCGATCAACGATGTAGTCGACGGTTCCGTGCCTTTCCCTCTTGAGTTGTCCGCTCAAGGGTACCAGTCAAGCACTTCAAAATAGAAACCTTACTCCGCTAAACTAAACATGCATCATGGTCAAAACTAGCCGAGTTAGTTATGTTGTCCACATAATGACTCATTAGGATAGCCTTGTCCAAAGTCCACCGAGTTTCCTTAAAACCCAAACGGATGCCTTCACGTTCTGTGCATTTATTTGGAGAACTTAAGTGCTTTGCTATGCTAATTATTGATTTAAATAGTCGAGTCTGGTGGGGACAAGGGCCTAACACTCTGTTTTGCAGAAAATGAGGCACGAGATCCCCAGATTTGGCATGGTAACCAACATTCATCCAAGGCTGCTGAATTGGTGGAATGACCTCCACTCAAGTGATCAAACACTCGTCTGCAAGTACCTAGGGAATCTGCCTTCTCTCCTAGAGATTCAGCCCAACAACAGAATCATAGAGGCTGCAACGTTGTTTTGGGATAGCGACAAATTTGTGTTCCATTTTGGTGACATAGAAATGAATCCTTTACTTGAAGAAATAGGGGGTCTAGCTGGGATTCCTTTGGAGACTCCGGGTTTGCTCATGCCAGAAAATCGCAAAGGAAGGGGTTCTCTTAAGATGATGGGATTGAAGAAAAACCCAGACTTAACCTGTTTGAAAGACTCCTACATCCCGTTTTGACTATCTATATGAGAGGTACGGCTATAGCAAGTCATACCGCACCTATTCAGACGAATTTGCTATCACCTCATTGGGGCACGTCATAGAAGGGTTTTTGTCTTCATGTTTCGCTTGTTGGGAATGATCGTGTTCCCTATGAAGAAGGCTAGGATCCACGCCAGACTAGCCATGGTAACCAAGACTCTGATGGAAGGGATTGGTGGGCAGACTTTCAGCATAGTGCCCATGATCGTCGCCGCGAAATACCGCGCCTTGAACAAGTGTAAACAATAAGGTAATCATTTTGAGAGTTGCAATTTGTTGCTTCAGCTGTGGCTCATGGAACACCTCCAGAAAGGAGAATACTGATAGGAGATCCTACGCAGAGATTGGATGATCATATCACCTTCCACCAGCCAAGGCGTATGAATTATATGCCAAAGATGTTCGCTCAGCCAAAGGACGCCAGAGGGTGGGTAGAATTGTTCGAAAATCTGAAAGAAGACCAGGTGCATTGGATATTTGAGTGGTTCCCTACGGATGAATTCATTTTCCGATCCCGAGACGTGCCGTTTCTCATACTGATTGGTTTGAGAGGGACTTGTCCTTACGTTCCTCTCCGAGCCATGAGGCAAGTTGGAAGAAAACAAATCATACCAAGGGTTGATAAAATGAGTCACCTCAGGGCTGATTTCCAGGATGATGACAGCCCTCACAGGTGCCAAGCTCAGAATTTGTGGCATTGCAAAATCGTTTTGGGGAAAGAATCCATTGAGCCAGACAGGTACCACGCCAGTTGTGTACCATATTATTCGAGTTGGTTAGAAGACAATAACATAGATCAGCCGAGATTCGTTTGAGGTCACAGAATTATTGACGAGCATGCTGAAGCATAGGTTAAGTATAACCAACTGCGCAAGAGAATTCGAGAGTGTGAAAATGAGCATCAGGAAATACAAGAAGCCCATCAGAAATTGATCGAGGAGTGGAAAGAAATGGCTGTCAGCGCCAACAATCGACTAGGATATTTGGAGCGGGGTCTAGTAGAGCTGGAAGGAAAGTTCATCAAAAGGATCGAAGACTACCAAAACGCTGAAGGAAATACAGGCGGACACCTGGCCCGAGCCTACTTACTGCTAGGACTACGCGAGTTGGTGGAGTTGTTCGAGGGAAACAAGGATGCCAAATCTGGGGAAGGTCCTTCTGTGACCAAGTAGTCAGGATTCCTTTATTTTGCTTTAATGATGTAATAAGGCCAAAGGCCACTAGTGACATTTACTTTTTGCTATTTAGAGTCGTTTTGGATTCGTTTTATTTTTATCAATAAAATGAGGCATTTAGCATTATAAGTTCTCCAAAACTATTTGTCGTTAGGCCTATCTAGGGCACAATGAGGCACCAAAATTAGTACGCGATTTATATTCCCGCACAATGTGTTTAAATATTGTAATATTTTTCCTTAGAACCCATACTAACTTGTTACCTTTTTGTTTTTCTTTTATTCCCCCCCCCCCCTCAAAGGTTAGTTCGTGCATTCTATCACCATCGGCATAATCCACCAGATCCAAGGGCCCTCCACCTCGTCCTCCCCCGAGTCCTGTCCGGAACAAGAACAAAGGTAGAATGGAAAACACAAGTTCTAGAAAGGAGATCAAAAAGGAGGAGACTTCTCAAGGTACCTCAATTGCTAGGGGAACCACTGCTCATCTTGAAGCAAAAATTGCTGAAATTCCAGGAAGAGTTGGACCAAGTTCGGAACTTGGCAAACCTATCATTCTCTCTTGCTGCTCCTGATGTCAAGACCCAGAATCCTGCACCTCCACAAAACACCCCGCAACCACAGATACAACCCACTCATACCTGCAACATATGCCACACTCCAACAATGCTCCATTAATCATCCCCGAGCCACCGAACACCACAAATGAACATCTCCACAACACTCCTATTTATGTGGATACTATACCCCACTATGCCCAACCCATCTCAAATGCACCTGAGTCTGATGACAAGGAATCCCTCATCAGGAACTTAGCGGTAGAAATCAAGAAATTAACTAGCCTGGTCCACAGTGTCGAAGGTAGCAAAGGCATTGAGGGGCTGAACTATGAAGAATTATTCGTTCAGCCAGATGTGGAACTTCCGGAGGGGTACAAACCTCCCAAGTTCGAAATGTTCGATGGAACCGGAGATCCTAGAGTCCACCTGAGGACCTATTGCGAAAAGTTGGTTGGGGTTGGAAGAGACGATAAAATCCGCATAAAACTCTTCATGAGGAGCTTGAAGGGAGATGCGATATCCTGGTATATCAGTCAGGACCCCAGGAAATAGACAAGTTGGGTAGGTATGGCATCAGACTTTATGGATAGATTCTGTTTCAATACGGAGAACGCACTGGATGTGTTCTACATACAGAATTTGAAGAAGAAGCCCACCGAAACATTCTGCGAGTATGCCACTCGTTAGAGGTCAGAAGCTGCAAAGGTCAGGCCGGCCCTGGAAGAAGAAAAAATGAATAGGTTCTTCGTCTGGGCTCAGGTTCCCCAATATTACGAAAGGTTGATGCTGATCGACGGTCAAAAGTTCTCTGATATCATCAAACTCGGAGAAAAAATTTAAGAGGGTATCAAGAATGGTATGGTTACAAATCTTGAAGCATTGCAAGCCATCAATAAGGCTTTACAAACTGGTAGCACATCCAAGAAGAAAGATGTGAGTGTCGTAATGGTCGCACAAGGAGCCAAATCACCACCAAAATACCACACTTACCCATCACCTCTACTTACATATCAGCCCATCCCGAATTACCAAGCACCCGCACCCTCCTATACACCTCCCATTTACCAATCCTCTCCACCTCTCACATATCAACCCACCTCACCCAGATACTCTCAATCAGCACCTGTTTACCAAGCTTATAGCGCTCAACCCTCTCACTACCAATCACCACCCACCCGTCAAAATTTTCCAAGACCCAGACCAAATTTTGACCGCAAACCTCCCAGACAATACACAGCCATCGCTGAACCAATTGACCAGCTATACGAAAGACTTAAAACTGCTGGTTATGTCACTCATATCCCAGCCAAAGCTCCAGAATACCCCTCCCAGTGGATCAACCCAAACAAGACATGTGCGTATCACTCCGGCATGAAGGGACACACCCTTGAAGAGTGCCGTTAAAAGATAAGATTCAGACCCTGATCGATAATAAGTTCATTGTAGCAAAGGAGCCCGCTCCTAATATTTGTAACAACCCCCTGCCTGACCAAAATGGTGGAGACATTCATATGATCGAGATCGAGGATGATTGGGACCCCAAAGGGTCAATAGGATTGATTGCTGAAGGGGATGAACCAAAGAAGCCGGCAATTACCCTTAACCCAATTGTTGTGCAGAATCAGCCCTCTAGGGGAGATGAAGTAAACATGTCTATACCACTCGAATTTGAAGCACCTTCTTCTACAAAGGTGCCCGGGCCAATCGAAGTTGAATTCAGAGTTCCGAAGGCATCTACACCCTTTGAAGTTGTTGTGTTACCACCAAGGGTGCCTATTTTGGTGGCAATGACTAACATGACACCATTCCACTCAAATGTCATACCATAGGATTACACTGCCGAAGCTAGGAGGAACGGAAAGACAAAGACAGGAGAAACAATTACCGCACAAGGAATGACTAGAACAAGGAGGGTCTACACCCTAGAGCACATAGTTGAGTCTGGTAAGCAAGCCCCGGGGCGTCCCATTGAGACAGGACCCGACGATCTTTGCAGGAAAATACAGGCTAAGGAGTACTCGGTCGCTGAATAGTTGAACAAAATGCCGGCACATATATCTATCTTGGCTCTTCTGCAAAGTTCAGATACTCATAATAATGCCTTTATGAAGATACTGAGCGAAGCCTACGTGCCCAGCAATATAACCGGGGGTGAGATGGCGAACATGGTGGGGCAAGTGTTGGAGAGCCACAAAATAACCTTCCATGAAGACGAATTGCCTCCAGAAGGCTTGGGCCATAACAAGGCACTGCACATCACCGTGCAGTGCGAAGATTATTTCATCACCAGGGTTCTGATCAACGGGGGATCAAGCCTCAACATCTGTCCGCTTGTAACTCTCAGAACTTTGGGGAAAGGCCTACACGAGATCAGAGACGCGGCTATCAATGTCAAAACCTTCGATGGATCCTAGAGATCTACTATTGGAGAGATCAGCCTATGCTTGCAAATGGGACCAACATGGTTCGACGTCGACTTCTAAGTGATAGACGTCCCGGCATCCTACAACTTGCTGTTGGGGCGCCCCTGGATCCACGCTGCTGGAGCCGTAGCATCAACCCTGCATCAGGCGGTAAAGTTCGAATGGAATCACCAAGAAATGATCATTCATGGAGATGGTAGTAACCCTATATATAGTCGCCAGACTACCCCAATGATTGGAGGTAGAAGGAAAATAGGCGGAGAGACATACCACCATATCAAAAGGGTCAACACTGTAGACAAAGACAAGTGGTGGGACAACAAAATTGAAAGCATCCTGAATTGGTGTGGGTACGAGCCTGGAAAGGGACTTAGTAAAAATCTTCAGGGGATCACTAAGCCCATCAAACTGAAGAACCATGGCACAACCTTTGGCTTAGGGTATGATTATACTTGGAAAGAATTCCAGAACTAGTCTCCACCATGGCGCGGCCCCTAATATCCATTAGAGTTTCTGATACCTAGACTGGATCAAACCTTCCAGCCAGCAGATACTATATATGGGTCCAAAGAGGACGAAACATTCGCAGCCATGAAGAATTTATTCCTAGAGGATGATGATATGGACTGTTGTGTTCTTTTTGAGGAGGAAGAGGAGGAAGGCCCTTCCATACAAGTTGTGAACATGGGAGACTGCCTCAGAAATTGGTCAATTAGGACCGTTAGAGCCCGGAAGGCTTCGGGGTAGCAAGGCTAAACAAAAGCAGCATGCATTGCATTTTTTTTAGTTTACTTTAATAGCTAACTTTCTTCCCGCATTGTCTTTAATTTCGAAAAGAGCTCCGATGTTTCAAATAATTTGGAATTTAATCAAAGCATCTCAGTTTATCATATATATCTCGCTTATTATTTTCTCTATCATTTACTCTATTTTATACAGCATTACTATTACTTATCTTGACGATGAACCAACGACTGTGACTTGCAATGAAACAACGCAACGAAAGGACATAGATTCAGAAGGAGATGAAATACCTGAAGAGGTCGTCAGAGAGGTTGAGAATTTTGAGAACAGACCAATGTCCAACCTGGAAGAAACTGAGGTTATTAATTAAGGAAATGCAGATAATGTCAAAGAAACTCGCATCAATGTTCACTTGCTGCCATCGAAAAAGGAGGAATATAAGGAATTTTTGAAAGAATATGAGGACATATTTGCCTGGTCATATGATGATATGACTGGCCTCAGCACGGCCATTATAGCTCATAAGTTGCCAACAGATCCAGCTTGTCTGCCAGTAAAACAGAAGCTCAGGAAATTCAAACCCGACATGAGTTTGAAAATCAAAGAAGAGGTTACTAAGCAAGTCAAGGCTAAGGTTCTCAAAGTGGTCGAGTATCCAACATGGTTAGCCAGCATCGTGCCGATACCAAAGAAGGACGGGAAGGTTAGAATCTGTGTCGACTACCGGGATCTCAACCGGGCAAGTCCCAAGGATGAATTCCCCTTGCCAAACATACACATTCTTATCGACAACTGCGCCAAGCATGAGTTGCAATATTTTGTTGACTGTTTCGCTGGGTATCATCAGATATGGATGGATGAGGAGGATGCAGAGAAAACGGCTTTCATCACGCCGTGGGTAATGTATTGCTACAAAATGATGCCATTCGGATCGAAGAATGTTGGCACCACCTACATGAGAGCCATGACTACTATCTTCCATGACATGATAAATAAGGAGATCGAGGTATATGTGGAAGATGTCATAGTCAAATCCAGGAAAGCCACTGATCATATGGAAGATCTGAGAAAGTTCTTCAACAGACTAAGAAGGTATAACCTGAAACTGAATCCCGCCAAGTGTGCATTCGCAGTTCCTGCCAGAAAACTACTAGGTTTCATCATAAGTCATCAAGGAATAGAATTGGACCCATCAAAGGTCAAAGTCATCCAAGAATTGCCACCACCAAAGAACAAGAAGGACGTGATGAGTTTCCTGGGGAGACTCAACTATATCAGCCGGTTCATAGCCCAGTGCACAGTCATTTGCGAACCCATCTTTAAAATACTAAAGAAAGACGCTGCTACTAAATAGACCGACGATTGTCAGAAAGCCTTTGACAGAATCAAGGAATACTTGTCAACGCCACCAGTCTTGGTTTTGCCCGAGCCAGGAAGGCCCTTATTGCTTTATCTTGCAATTTTGGATGAAGCATACGGTTATGTTCTGGGATAACATGATGAGATGGGAAGGAAGGAGTAGGCCATCTACTACCTCAGTAATAAGTTTACCCTATACGAGGCCCGGTACTTCTTATTAGAATGCACCTGTTGTGCTCTGACATGGGTAGCCCAGAAATTGAGGCATTATTTCTGTGCCTACACCACTTATCTCTTATCTACAATGGACCGCTGAAGTACATTTTTCAAAAGCCCATGCCCACTAGCAAGCTCTCCAAGTGGCAAATCTTGTTGAGTGAGTTCGACATTATTTACGTGACTCAGAAAGCAATCAAGGGTCAAGCCATCGCAGATCAACTTGCCAAGAACCCTATCGGCGGAGAATATGAACCCCTGAAAACGTATTTTCCTGATGAAGAAGTGTCCTTTGTAGGAGAAGATATTGCGGAATCCTACGATGGTTGGAGGTTGTTTTTTGACGGGGCCGCCAATTTTAAAGGGGTTGGCATAAGGGCAGTCCTAGAATCAGAAACCGGCCAGCATTATCCGATATCCGCCAAGCTCAGGTTCCCTTGCACAAACAACATGGATGAATACGAAGCTTGCATCCTGGGACTCAAGATGGCCATTAACATGAACATTCAAGAGTTGCTAGTGATCGGAGACTCGGACCTACTCATACACCAGGTGCGAGAAGAGTGGGCAACTAAAAACTCTAAGATACTTCCCTACTTGCATCACATACAGGAGTTAAGGAAAAGATTCACAAAGACAGGATTTCAGCATGTCCCCAGGGTCCAGAACGAGTTCGTTGACGCAATGGCTACTTTGTCATCCATGATCCAGCATCCAGACACGAATTTCATTGATCCTATCCCGATAAAGATTTATGATCAGCCAGCTTATTGTGCTCACGTTGAGGAAGAAGCGGACAGAAAACCATGGTTCCACGACATCAAGGAGTACTTGACAATAGGGGAATATCCAGGGCTTGCCAACGCTACTCAAAAGCGCACACTTCGGAGATTATCCAATAATTTCTTTCACGGTGGGGGAATCCTATATAGGAGGACTCCAGATTTGGGTTTGTTAAGGTGTGTCGAACCAAATGAAGCAACCAGGCTATTGGACGAAGTGCACGCAGGGACCTGCAGGCCGTACATGAATGGTTTTGTCTTAGCAAAGAAGATACTCCGAGCAGGTTATTTTTGGATGAATATAGAAACAGACTGTATCCAATATGTTCACAAACGCCATTGTTGTCAGATACATGCAGACATGATAAAGGTACCTCCTAACGAGCTTACTGCAACAAGCTCACCATGGCCATTTGTCGCTTGGGGATGGACGTCATTGGACCCATCGAGCCTGCCGTGTCAAACGGGCATAGATTTATCCCGGTGGCAATTGATTACTTTATTAAATGGGTTGAAGCAGCATCATACAAGGCAGTGACTAAGAAAGTTATGGCAAATTTTGTCCGTGATCATATTGTTTGCCAATTCGAGATTCCAGAATCAATCATCACCGACAATGGTTCCAATCTCAACAGCGGCTTGATGAAAACAATGTGTGAGACGTTCAGGATCAAACACAAGAACTCTACAGCCTACAGACCTCAGATGAATGGAGCTGTAGAGGCGGCCAACAAGAATATCAAGAAGATACTAAGGAAGATGGTCGAAAGTCACAAATAATGGCATGAGAAATTAGCATTTTCTTTGCTGGGATACTGCGCCAAGGTCCGCATATCAACCGGGGTAACTCCCTACGTGCTGGTTTATGGTACAGAGGCGGTCATTCCAGCCGAGGTAGAAATTCCCTCCTTGAGGATCATACAAGATGCAGAGTGAGATGACGCAAAATGGGTAAAAGGTCGCTACGAGCAGTTAGCCCTTATAGATGGGAAAAGGATGAATGCAATCTGCCACGGTCAGTTATATCAGAACAGAATGGCCAGAGCCTTCAACAAGAGAGTTAGGCCAAGGAAGTTTACACCCGGGCAGCTGGTGTTGAAGAAGATATTCCCACATCAAAATGAAGCCAAGGGAAAGTTCTCTCCCAACTGGCAAGGTCCGTACATGGTTCATCGGGTTCTAACTGGAGGAGCCCTTATTCTTGCAGAAATGGACGGAGAAGTTTGGCCAAAGCCAATCAACTCAGATGCAGTGAAACGATATTATGTGTAATCACCTGTCACACCTCCTTTTTCCGATATAGGCTTTACTACACCCCGTGGAAGGGATATAATGAAGAAGGAGTTTTTCCACTTAAAGGACAATAGAAACGGGA
>MU695137.1:4744-36361 GCA_026770625.1 Nicotiana glauca | reverse complement strand
TGAGAGAAATGAGCAAAAATCCGACTTTAAAATGACCCCTCTGCCTTCTGTAATTTCCGCTTTTGCGGAAAAATAGCCGCTTAAGCGCCTTCGCTTTTGCGGTCATAAGGCCGCTTCTACGTCTTCCCTGGCTAAGCCCCCATTCCACTTTTGCAATCGCATCACCGCAGATGCGGTTCCGCTTTTGCGGAGCATTGACCGCATCTGCGGTCCTTCCCCAGGGCCCTCAATTCCGCTTCTGCGATGCCCCTTCCGCAGATGCGGTTCCGCTTTTGCGGAAATTAGGCCGTATCTGCGGTCCTCAAGCCTTGGACCAAAATCTGCATCTGCGGCTCCCTACTCGCTTCTACGGTCAACCAACCGCATAAGCGAAAATACCAGCAACCAGGTCCTTCAGCCCTCCTCAAAATTTCATTTTTGATCCGCTAACCACCCGGAATCCACCCGAGGACCCCGGGACCCCAACCAAACATACCAACCAATCCCAAAATATATTTTGGACTTGCTCGAGGCTTCAAATCACATCAAACAACGCTGAAATCACGAATTACACCCCAAATTCAAGTTTATGAACTTTAAAATTTCCAACTTCTATTTTCGATGCCGAAACCTATCGAATCACGTCCGACTAACTTCAAATTTTGCACACAAGTCATATTTGATATTACGGACCTACTCCAACTTCCAAAATTTGATTCCGACCCCGATATCAAAAGTCAACCCCTCCGGTCAAACTATCCAAAAACCGTCAACTTTCTATCTTTAGCCAAATGGCTTCAAAATGGTCTGCGGACCTCCGAATTCACTTCCGATTGCGCCCCCAACTCCAGAATCACTATACGGAGCTATTCACAGTCTCGGAATTCCAAACGGACTTTGATAACACTGCAATGCTCCTCAAGCCAAACTTATGAAATTTCTTCTAACATGACAACTTCCACAATAGGCGCCAAAACGCTCCGGGGTTATTCAAAACCCAATCCGGGCATACGCCCAAGTCCGAAATCATCATACGAACCTGCTAGAACCTTCAGATCTCGATTCCGAGGTCGTTTACTTGAAATTCAAATCCTAGCTCATTCTTTCAACTTTAAGCTTTCGAAATGAGAATTCTCTTCCCAAATCAACTCTGGACTTCTTGAAATTTAATTCCGACCACGCGTACAAGTCATAATACCTTAAATAAAGCTGTTCATGGCCTCCGACTGCTGAACGGAGCGCTGGTACTCAAAACGATCGGTCGGGTCGTTACACAAACTAGTGTATAATTGCTGGAAGGGACTAGACCAGAGAATGGATAAAAGATGCACTAGATACAATCGTGTTCCAGTTACCCAACCTATTAAAATATCAAGTTCTTGGTCTGAATCTGAAATTAGGAAGACCATATTGATCTAACTTCAATGCAGCTCTAACCTGACATGGAAGAGAAAGAGCCTCATTGAAGATAGCATGACTGTTTGAAAATTCTCCCAGATTAGCTAAGTAGCCTGCAATCTTATTCCCCTCTCTAAATACATGCACAAACTTGAAAATTCCAATCTAAGTGATTCCCAAATCTGCTCCAAAACATGTTTGATCGGTTTCATCCTCCTGTTAATCATATTAACAATCAACAAAGAGTTTGATTCCACAACCACATTCAAAAGTCCTAAATTGATACCGATTCTGCAACCCCACAAAACTGTCTTACCTTCAACCATGCATGTTATTACTACAATGTCCATAAGATTCCGCAAAAGGTATCACCATATCACCCGGGTAATTTCTAATGATGGCTCCACCCCCACTAGATTCCGGTTTACCTTTGTTGCACCCATCAACATATATTTTAACCCAACATTTAGTTTTACCCAAAAAGGAAAGATTTCTTAACTTTCATTCCAAAATGATTCTTCAGTTTTTCTGTGGTGTTTCTTTATGTAGTCTGGATGCGAAATTGTGTGATTTTTTTTCAAAACAAAATTGTGTTGTGTTGTACTGTGTGCTTTCGTATTTGCCCAGTGGGTTATGTATGATTGCTAGACCCTTCGCATAATCTTTTTATTGACTTTTCCGTAATCGAATCTACCATCGACCCTCTATTGATAACTTGTCCTTGTAACTTTCCTATATATACACCAATAATTTAGTTAGATATTTGTGGTTTCTCGTGGTTGATTTAAGCCATTTAAACTCAAGTTTAAGCGTGATTTCAATTGTCAAGTGCCTTTCGAATCTATGTTGACAAACTATATCCCAATATCACATTTGACTGTGATGATTTTAAACTTCGCAAACTCTCCCTAAATTCGATGACAATATATCTTATCGAATCACATCTATTTTTTTCTTTTAATGTTTTGCTAAATCATTTTAAACCCCTCATCATTTCCACATATAAAAACAAAGGGACCTTCAAACAAAACTGAAACCCTTCCATTTACCTTTCCATTTTTCCATAATTTTCAGCTTATCACAAAGAAAACATGAAGTTCTTTTGGGATTCTATGTCCTTTAAAAGTAAATGCCACAACTATGATGATTAGAATAATTGGCATTAGAAATTATCTCTTAGGACTTACTATTCACTATTACATACTTTTGAGATCCAGATATCTTTCTAGATACTTCGAGTGCCAACCTATAAGATAGATCAAAGATTAAAATATTAGCACCACAGTTATCTACACCAATTATACATACCACAACTATGCAGACTTCAACAGAGAATAATCAAAGTTCAATAAAATTGAGAATATGGTACTAGAGGCTTGGACATCTTGTATTGGCCGCACTACTAGAAAATAGCTGCCAAAACGGTCGCAATGCGGTCAGAAAATGCTAATTTCCGATTACATTCCGACCGAAATATCGTAGTCGCTAAATAGCTGGTCTGAAATGTTTAGCGATCGAATCGGTCGGTAATTTGCGACTACAGCAATCACAAATTCAAAATAAAACGACTAATAAATGACGCCAACTGTTCGACTGTCGCGGTCGCAAACTTTCCGACTAACGCGGTTGCAAATAATTTAATTTAAAATTAAATTTAAAATTAACTTTCCCACTACTTCGGTCGCAAACGGTATATATAATTATAATAATAATTAATTTTATTTGATTTTTCCCACTACTGTGGTCGCAAATCTAATTTAAAATTATTTATATATTTATTGTTCTGACTACCGTGGTCGCAAAATTTAATTTAAAACTATTTACTTATTTGTATTTCGAATTACAGTAGTCGCAGATGTTCCTGAATCTGGAATATTTTGACGCATTTTGCTTAGAAAACTGGGATTTTTTTACCAAATTCCAGCTCTTTTAAAGCAATACCATCTACCAATTCAAATATACAACAACCAATTAATCTACCATGCTAACCAATCAATCCACCATTACAACTAATCAAATTCATAAAATGCAAAACATAAATATTTGTAACTAAAACATCCAAAAAGAGTTAAACATTCTAGCACCATTCAATCTAGTCTAAAATATTACAATTATAGTCAAGTATTAATATTACCAAGTCTAAACATCCAACTACAACAAATAATAATGTCTCAAACATCAATAACCAAAACAAACTAAAACTCATTATCCCTGCCATTCTCGCCATTCGAAGGAGCAAATGGACGTCCACTCATAAATTTTTTCACTAGACTCTGCAATTTGTTAAAATTTGCGCGATCTTCTTTTCGTTCCTCCTTCAACTCTTCAACTTCTTTTCGTAATGCTTCCACCTCTTCGTGATCTTGCGAATGACTCACATCATCAAACAACAATGTCGTAGAACGACCTACAGAATTTTGTGATCCAAGACCGTAGGTTCTACCTTTCTTTGCGCTACCAACCACCTGCGTCCGTATTGAAGCTACATCATTGAGTGACACTTGGGTTGAGCTACCATCCTCGGAATCGGTTGATTTTGACGCCATTCCTCAAAACGTTGCTGATAGGCTTCCGGAAATAAAATGATCGATGACAGAAACTATTGAAACTGAAATTTATTAATAGAAGTATTTCATTATTCTCTCAAAACAAACAATTAAATATTTTTTCGAATAAGCCATAAGCAACCAACTACGACTAATATAATTCTATGTACCATGAGATTGAAAAATTGAATTTAAATAAACAACCTTGATTTCTATAAAATATACGTACTTAAGTAAGATCGTGACAATGCTGATCACTTACAAGAAATCAATCTCAGCTCAAGAAAGATGAGTAATTGGTGTTACATGGCACCATAATAGAGAAACAACCATGAAACTAGCAGTAATAGTATTTTTTCCAGATGAATAACTAGCCTTTCTCTATCTTACTTTTTGTTATTTTAGAAGGTTTTCTTGAGTAGATAGATTAAGAAGATTTACCTCACTACAATATTTTGGTGATTCATATACACTCTATGCATATAAAGATATTAATTAGATTAATTAGTATAATACACCAGTTCATCCCATTTTTATAATGTGTAGTCCATATCAGAATTTGAAACAGACCAAAGAATTCCTCTAGTTTGTGTAACAGCACAGACTCTAAGAACAACACAACCACACTTCCATAAAATCATTCCCAGTGTATAATTCAAATATTTTCTTTGAAAATTTCTACTTTTTGATATATTCAATTTTTAGATTTTTGGTTCATCAATACAGCTTGTTAAAACCAGCAGGTGCAGCAGAATCACTCAACCTAGGCAAGAATCCTTCTCTCTCAAGTGAAACATGTAGACATGAGATTATTTTTACTAATGTTGTCCATGCCACAGAAGACGCGCAAAACGCGTATGCAAATACAGCTAATGTTGTAACAACACCATCAGCTAAGACATAAAAAATGTACATCGAAATGCACCAGCAAATTACATCGTAACACCAGAAAAAATAGATTGAAATGCACCAGCAGCATACATTTTAAACACACCAGGAAAATACATATAAACTATTTACAAAGTAAATGTCAGAAGAGTTGGTTCAATAGATCCCTTAAATACATTTTACTAGGTAAAGTGAATCCAAAATGATCTATAGTTGCAAGATCTTCTCTTCAAAGCAGTCAATGAAACCAGCAGCAGATTAAACATCTATGGGGAAAAATGCTAAAGTTAGCAGCCCTTTGTGAAAGAACCAGCAAAAATTATTGAGAACAAAAAGAATAAAATTTTTAAGAAGGGAGGATAACCAGTAACAGTCAATGCTGCAGGTCACCTAACATTATGGTCAATTCACAAGAGGGACAACTGTAGCTTTTCTTAAACTACTTACCATTGTTTCAAAGTCATCACTCATCACAAGCTGCACTAGTTTGCAATGACTATGATATATGAATCTTTTGTTCTTTGTACTCTGAAGTCTTTGATGTAGAAGTTTATCGTTATGGTCTTGTGTTATCTATTTCTTAGCTTTATATATTTGTGTCATGTTATTTAGCTTTCTTCAAGTTTTATTCTCCGCCTTCTTCTATTCTTGTTTTGGTCAATTCAGTCTGTAATTGTTATTACAACCAAGGCCGAGAGCATTTACAATGTGAGCAAACTAAAGTAGTAATACATGTAGAAATTATATTTTCAGAACCAGACAATTGTGAACGTAAATCTTTAATACTGAAATAAGGTCACGTGATTTTGTTGTAAAACTACAATGACACTATATAGTAAGGTCCCTTGAAGTAAGGGGGTAAAATGAAAGGCAATCAGGACCTTTTGAGAGAAAGATAAGTTAATTTTGATTGCCTGACAGCACCAAATGAGTGTTGATTTACAGAAGCTATGTATAGTTGGGCAAAAGCATCTCTGTCTAGCTATGCAGGGAAGTAATTTTTCAGAGTACTCATCACTTCAGAGTACAAAGAACAAAAGAATAACAAACTTATTCTTCCTCATCGCTTGTTTCATCTTCATCAAGCAATTCTTCCTCATCGCTTGTATCATTTTCATCAAATGATTCTTCCTCGCTTGTTTCATGTTCATCGTCTTCCTCCATGCTTCTGCGTGGAAACAAGCTACGCAAGCCACTTTCAAATCAATAATAACAATATCGTCAATCTACGAGCATGTTGTTTTCTCTTTTCTGTCTTTACTTAAGTAAAATGTTTTCTCAATTCGAAGTCATGAAGCTTCAATATCGGCTTAATTAATTGCTTCTTGGAGGAAAGGCACTACTGGTTTTAGTGAAGGCAGTGAATAAGCTTTGCTTAACTCCCTGACAAACTAATCATCGTGAACCAATACTTTTGAAGTAGAGCATTTTCACCAGTTTCACTTTCTCAATTCTTAACAAAAGCTAAGAAGACACAAAGACAACACCTATAAAGTTCCATACTATGCTTCAACCACAGATTTAGGCTGAAAACTCATTACAGCAACAGAAAGTTTACATACAAACGAACAAATAGTCAGCAGAGGATAACGCGTAGAACAGATTATATTACTCTAGTGTAATAACATACAATCTGATACAACTCCATACATTCTATCATGTGGATAAAAAGAATACAACAGAAGAATGAAATATATCAAAACACACACACACGTGTACACACATACATATTCTGAAGTTTAATACTAGTAAATTATTAAACCAAACACTCTATTTTAAAGGAAACCAAACATTAATGAAAGAGAAATTTGAAAAGGAACTCACCAGAGAAGTCGTCGACGGTGCTGGGATCGACGAAAAAGGGCAACGGCTTGAGCGAACTGGAAGAGATTCAGATGAACAAAAAAATTAAATTGGAAAGGGAAAAAACCTTATAGTATGAGAAGAAAGAGAGAGAGCTGAGTGATTAGTGATTTACCTTCAGAAATTTGGGGAGAGATGGGTTATCGGCGAGGAGCAGAGAGTGGGAGGGGTTATCGGCAAGCAGAGAGAGATAGAGGAAATTGGGGAAATAGGGTTCTCGTGTGAAATATTAAATTAATATTAGTGACTACCGTAGTCGCAAACACGCTTAAAATACTTTTATCATTTTAATTTTAATTTTGTTACCGACGCAATCGCTTAAAGGGTCAAAAGAAATTTTTGACTTTTTAATATCCGACCAAATCAGTCGCAAAAGTCAAGGCGGAAAATTAGCGCGCTATTTTCTCACTGCCTTCGTCGGAATAATAGTCGTATTTTAAAAAAAATATAAGTAATAAAAATTCAATCCCTTTCCGACTACAGCGGTCGCAAAAGTAGTCCCATTAGCGACTACTTCATTTTCAGTCAGAAAATTCGGTCACAAATTGATGTTTTTCTAGTAGTGTGGGAAAATTATATTTATATATAAAGGTGACGTGTCAAGACACGTGGATTAGTCAAATGGTCAATGAATAGCAATTAGTCACGAGTCAGGAGTTAAAACAGATACGAGAGAAGAAGGAGGAAGAGGCACGGGAAATCAGATAAGTAACACGGCGCCCGTACCTATTTAAGCCATTTATATCCGGAAATCGAAAGGAATGAATCTAACTATAGAAAAGAGTACAGATACGGCATTTAGTGGGCATTAAATGTTGAATACGTTAGAGAATATATTTGGAATATAATAATTGTGTAACGCAACATTCAATGTCTTTAATTACTCATAATAGCCTCATTATGATTCAGGCAAAACGTATATTCTTAGAAGTACCTATAAAACGGAGATATATGGTCAGTTGTAAGGACATACAACACTATTGAAATATACACTGGTATTATTTGTTTTTCTTAATTATCATCTTATTACTCAGAATTATTTCCTTCTATTCATTTTCTTGATTATCAGTAACTCGAGTTCTTCTAAATTCTAGCTTTAGGTAAAATCCCATTTTTTGGTTAAACAAATTGGTTCCGTTACTGAAAATCTGATAGTCTATTTCCTCTTCGCTTAACTTTCCTTGTCGCATCAACTATGGCAAACAACAATGATAACACTCAAGGAAACCAAGAAAATCAAACAAATCAACAACTTCATGGAGATCTGCAGGATAATAACGCATTAGTTCCTTCTCCACGAGGTTCTCCACGACGGTCTCGTGAAGGCACTCCTGAGGGATCTCATACAGATGGACAAGATCAATTCGAAAATGTGAAGGCTATGGATGAAGCTTTACAAAAACTTATCACCACTCAGATCAATACAACTCTTCAAGCTTTTGCCAGCCAACTACATGTTGCTCCACCCACATCTACTCCAAATAACAATACTCTGGAGAACCCTTGCTCTGGGCTAATTAATTCAGGTAGCGAAGGAACCCCCCAGCGAGACACAGGAGGGAGAACCAGGTAATTTAGTTAATTCTAATTTAGAAAATCTAGTACTAACATTGCAGAAACAGCTCAAGGAGCAAAGTGACCGCATAAAGCAAATACCCAAGGTGCCTCTCGTGATCAAAGGGATAAATATGGATAAGTATTCTCAACAGCCTTGGAAGCCAAGTGCTGCTCCTCTCCCAATTCCAAAGAAGTTCAAAATGCCTGATATACCAAAGTAGAATGGGACAACAGACCCACGAGACCATGTTACTGCATTTACAACAGGCATAAAGGGCAACAACCTGACTAAACAGGAGATTGAATCAGTTTAGTAAAAAAATTCGGTGAAACACTCACTAAAGGAGCATTAACATGGTATTCTCTCTTACCCAAAAATTCTATAAATTCTTTTGCTGAGCTTGCAGATTATTTTATCAAAGCACACTCGGGAGCTCAAAAAGTTGAAAAAAGAATGGAAGATATCTTCAAGATCAATCAAGGAGACTCAGAACTGCTTAGAGAATTCGTGGACAGATTTCAACTTGAAAGAATGCCATTGCCACGTCTACCTGACAATTGGGCAGGCATAGCCTTCACAAGCAATTTGAATGAGAAAAGTTCAGAAGCTACGAGGCGACTCAAGGAAAGCCTCCGAGAATTTCCAGCAACAACGTGGAATGGCATCTATAACAGATACAGTACAAAAATGAGGATTGAAGAAGATATTATTTTACGACATAAAAAAGAAGAAAAAGTAAGCTCAAGACGTGCAGAAAATGAAAAAAGATCAGGTAAAAATAGGTACGATCCATATATGGGACCTGCACGAAGAGACTCACGATCAAAGTAGGACAATAAGAGGTATGATCACAGATCAAGGAATAAAGAGTCAGGCTCATCTTCAAGATTTGGGAATGATCAAAACACACGCGAGTCACGAGATGACGATAGGGGTCTGAAGGCAAGGTTCGATGGTTATAATTTTAACGTGAGCACTTCTAAATTCGTAGCTATTTTAAAAAGCATGGGAGATAAGGTACGGTGGCCAAAGGAGATGCAATCAAATTCAAACAGACGAAACCCTGATCGTTGGTGCGAATTTCATAATGATTACGGGCATAAAACAGCAATTTGCAGGTTTTTGCAAGGTGAAGTTGATCTTTTGCTAAAACAGAGGTATCTCACTGAGTTATTCAGTGAGAAAGGTAAACAAGCGTACATGAAGAATAGGTAGGAGCCTCCAAAACCACCTTCATCCAAAAGAACTGTCAACGTTATAAGTGGGAGTGAAGATATCAATGGTATATCATATACTGCAGCAAATAAGATTTCCAAAGTAACAATTACTCATGGGAAGCGGCTGCAGCATGTATTGGAGGAAGAACTTATTACATTCAATGATACAGATGTTGAGGGTCTATTAACTCCACATAACGACGCACTGATAATATCTTTACTTGTACATGACACTAACATAAAACGAGTTTTGATTTATCCAGGTAGTTCTGTGAACATTATTTTGATACGAGTATTACGCGAGATGCAAGCAGAAGATAAATTGGTTTCAAAATCACATACTTTGTTAGGATTTGATAACTCCAGTGTTGTAACGAAAGGGGAGGTGATACTTACTTTCGCAGAAGGCGTTGTCAAAGATACTAAATTTCAAGTAGTAGATATGGAAATGGCTTACAACATGATTCTTTGGAGGCCATGGATCCATGACATGGACGTTGTTCCATCAACCTTGCATCAAGTCATTAAATTTTCATCGCCATGGGGAATATGTCAAATCAAGGGCGATCAACAAACATCCAGGAGCATCAACTCTGTGGCAAATTCAAGTGTTAAGGATGAAGAAAAATAGAAATTACAGAATTCAGTTGAGGATAACATGGCGTCAACCTCAACTGAACAAGGTCAAACAGATGTAGATTCAAGACTTGATACCATTCAAGAACTAGAAGAAAACGAAAACATCAAAACCACGATAGAAGAGCTGGAGGATATGGTTTTATTTATACATTGGCTAGAGAGAAAAGTGTATATAGGAGCCAATCTTAGCCCGGAGGTGAAACGTAAGTTGATTGAATTTTTAAAAGCTAACGCAGATTGTTTTGCTTGGTCCCATTCTGACATGACAGGGATAACACCGAAAGTGATGACTCATAAATTAAATGAAGATCCATCATATCCTCCAATCAAGCAAAAGAAAAGAACGCAAGGAAATTTCAAGAATCAGGTGATTCAAGAAGAAGTCCAAAAATTGTTAAAAATTAGTTCTATTCGTGAGGTAAAGTATCCTATCTCGTTAGCTAATATTGTTGTAGCTCCAAAGAAGAATCGTAAGTGAAGAGTTTGCGTAGATTACACAGACCTTAATAAAGCTTGCCCGAAAGATTCTTTTCCACTACCGCACAAATATCAATTGATTGATGCAACTGCAGGTCATGAACTTTAAGTTTTTTAGATGCATATTCACGATATAATCAGATTAAAATGGACCCAGGAGATGAAGACAAAACTTCCTTCATAATAGATAGGGGGACTTACTGTTACAAAATAATGCCCTTTGGTCTAAAGAATGCAAGTGCAACTTTAGTTAACCAACTGTTTCAAGAACATTTAGGTAAGACTATGGTGGTATACATAGATGATATGCTCATTAAAACTCAGCATTCAGGAGATCATATATCATATCTGTCTGAAGCGTTTAAAATTTTACGGAAGTATAATATGAAGTTAAATCCTGAAAAATGTGCATTTGGTGTGGCTTTCAGGTAAATTTTTAGGTTTTCTTTTTTCTAAATGTGGTATTGAAATGAATCCTGAACAGATTAAAGCCATTGAAGAAATCCCTGATATACTTTCAAACAAGAAAAAAGTTCAAAGATTAACAAGGAGAATTGCAGCCTTAGTAATGTCACACCTCCTTTTTCCTACTACACCCCCAGGAGGATGTAATAAAAGGGAGTTATTTCCAATTTGAAATGACAATAGAAACTGAATTTATTTATTAAGAAATTCAGAGTCGCCACTTGGGAGATTTTTGGTGTCCCAAGTCACCAGTGGAATCCCGAATCGAGGAAACGAATGACTCTGTTTAACAGTCCGCGAACCAGAAATTCGATAAAGGAATTCTGTTAACCCGGGAGAAGTTGTTAGGCATTCCCAGGTTCCGTAGTTCTAGCACGGTCGCTCAACTATCATATTCGGCTTAATTATCTGTTTTTATACAATTATGAACCTATGTGCTAATTTTAACTTTTAAACCGCTTTTATTCATATTTTTTAAAGAAGATTACAACGTCGTTAAAATATGCCTCAAACCACATCACATAAATGCACCTGCAATTTTTGACATATTTTAACTTCGTTGGGATTTGGATTTGGGTCACATAAATGTGTACCCGAGTTTAAGAAGGTAAAATTATTAAATGACGCGCCTAAAAGCAACTACGCATTTGCACTTTGCGAGGGCCATTGAATTTGCTAAATGGAACACCTCGAATTCTGAGGATCAAAACAAAATTAATTAAATGAGGTCCATACAATTGTCATTTTTGTTCGGCACGACGCACCTCGATTTATTTTAACCAAGAGGTTTCTAAATTAAACTATGAGGGCCATACTTTATTCAATTGGTGATTATGGCGCACCTCCAATCTATTTTGAAAAGGAAAACCAATTAACTAAAGAAGAATTCGGGAACGTCTACTCATGCCAAAGAAAACCAAATGTGGTAATGAAATTAACAACCATTTGCCTGTTATTGGGCCAGCTTTAAGCCCAAAGCTTCTGAACCAAGGATTGAGTGAAATCGACTGCCAATCAGCTAATGCTATGTGAACATAAAATAAATTGCTTTTTTTTAATTTCTGAATTCAACTAATCTAGCACAAATCGACTAACTAAACTTCTAATTTATCCTTTATGACTTCTTAAGCCTAACCTGTGATAGGATGAGCCCATTAATAATCAAACGAGCTACTGGGCTTACGAACTAAGCGCAAGTAGTAGGGGCATTACCCCTCTCTCGCTACTGGCTTTAAAGCCCAGGCTCTAGAGATCCAAAACTTTGCCAAAGCTAAAAATGAAGGTCAAGCCTCAGTATCGAATCCTTACCAGTACTAAAAAACAATTGCACCCAACCAACTCACAATGCACTACAACATTCCACAGTAAACGAATTGTAAGGGAATTTCAAAAGCTAACAGATGCAATGCTTAAAGTTAACTACATTACTAATGGAATCAACAAGTATTCAGGCTTGCATTCAAACCTAAGCTAAACTTACAAATACCCACCCCAAACTTCCACCAATCTATTTTCCCTTGATGCGAAACAGTAATAACAAATAGAGAATTAGCATAGTTTTGCTTGAATTCAGAAATCAACCCAAAAACTCTTAAAGAGAACAAGTTCATTTCTATGGCATACTAATCATAAAAGACGTGAGACTAGCATACATGATTCAGAGTCTATTACAAAATATTAAAGAACCAAAAGGACATGAGTTTTAGCATAGTTATGTTCAATTGGGCCTCAACTCAAAGTACATGCTCTTTGTCACTTGTTGACAAGGATTTGAAGAAATACCTGGGAAATAAGAGGAAACAACAAGAGAATAAGGCTCAGCAGATGGAAAAGTAGCAGCAACACAGTAGGGTTCAACACCAATAACCTATTTCAAATAGAAAATGATGTAGAATAAATCCCAGGATCCCCAATCCAATCAACAACCCACACTAAGCTCAAACTAGACCTCTAATGAAGCGATTTCAAACCATGTTCACTCCAAATGAAATAGCAGTTTTCAAAGGATCAGAATCTCAAAAACTTGGAGAGAATTCTAATGGAACAGTAGTGTTTTTTTATATATTTTTCTGATTTTTTAACTGAGATTAAAGGGAATTGATGGAACAATAAAAATGGCAGCCTTTTCTGGATTTTCTAGCTATTAAAACCTTCCCTTGAAAGGTAAGAATGCTACCTTATATAGGAAAACAACTAGGGCAGCCTTTTCAGGTTTTGTTTTACCATTTAGTCCATTTTATTTTCACTTTTTGGACTATTTAGTCCTAAAGTCTTGGCTTGTTGCCCAAGTCACCACATCTACTTGTTAAAGTTTCCAATTAACACCCTATCTAGAAGGTCCTAGGGAGTTCCTAATCTATTACTGCAAGATTCCTTTATTGGATTATCCATATTACCCCTTTTGCTTCTGAAAATTACTAACTAAGTTTACCCTTCTTGCCCTAGTCTACTAACCCCGGTTAACTAACTATGGTTAAGCTAGCCTATTCTGAAAAATCATTAAGCTAAAACCAAATAGATTCTAAGAAGGAAATTAATTCTAACTATTAGTAATTAGTCATTAAAGCAAACAGAATTGAAAATTAAATTAAACTAACAGCACTAAGTTGTTTAATTCAACACAAAAATAAAAACAGAATCATAACCGAATTAAACCAAAATCAAAACTGGACAAGATTAAACATGAACAAGACCCTAAGGATTCTAAATCAACCAAGAAATAAATAAATAAATCTGAGTAAGAATGGAAGAAAACAAACAAAAAACAAGAATGAAATGAAAAGAAAGAAGACGGTGAAATACTTTGAAATCGAATTAGGGTTCGAGCTCTAGCACGATTCCTTGGATTTAATCGGACTATAACTGTCCCTAATTACGTGTTTCCATGAGAAAATACGTAATTAAGGTCTATTATAGCTCAGAAACCAATCAACCCCAATTAGGGTTCCGCCCGGGGTTTGATCTGAAATTCGAGGCTATGGAAAAATGTTTGAAGGGAAACAAGTGGGGGTTTAAGGAGAGGAGGGTGAGGAGGGCCCGTGGTGTAACTTGGGTGGGATTTGGAGAATGTAGGGTTTTTGGCCAACATTTAGATTTGAAATTCGAGACGATGGGCTAGGTTTTGAAGGACGGGAGTTGTGGATTTGGAATGAGGAGAAGAAAGCCATTCAAGGGTGTTAATTTTGTGTTGTTTGGAGTATCGCCGCCGGCGGAGGCGATTTTCGGCCGGCGGCGGACGGTGGAGGGCGGTGGAAGGAGGTGGAATGAGAAAAGGTTAGGGGGAGTGAGGGAGACGGACTTGGGGGGAGGGTAAGGTTAAGACAATTTTATATGAAAAACGAACCACTTCCCAGCCGTTGGATCAAAGATCCTCGACGGCTGGGATCGATTCCCGGTGAAACGACGTCGTTCCACTTAAGGGGGGGCACGCCGGGTTGAGACGGGATTTGGGCCTGGATTGGTGGTCCATTTGGGCTAAGATCAAATGGGGTGTGGACTTGGACCTGAGCCACTTAATCAGCCCAAAACCATCATCTCTTTTCTTTTTTAATTCTCTTATTTCACAAATAAACCAAGACCCTAGATTAATTCTAAAACTAAATTAACTTACAAGATTAGATTAATCACTCAACAAATTATTTTCAACAATTAATTAAACCCTAGATTAAAGAAAAACTATAAAAAGTAAAATTAAAAAGGCAAAGATGCAAAAGAGTTATTTTTTGTAATTTTCTATTTTGTAAAATGATCTTACTAATTAAACTTAAAATGTAAAAATATGTCATGGTATTTTTGTATTTTTTTCATGATTTAAGTAAAATAAAAATGCACACAAATTACTAAAAAATTATAAAAAAATGGAGAAAAAAATATTTTTCTCGAATTTGTGGAAGTAATTCATATAAGGCAAAAATCACGTGCTCACAACTGCCCCTCTTTGCTCAAAAACATGAAGAGTTTTCGTGCAAAGATAAGTGAGCAAATACAAGCGATTTTTGCCCTTTTGAATACTCCGTGTGAAGCATTTTTGAAAAGTTTGACCGCATCCTGCTTCTGAGGTTGCCTACATATCCTTGGCTAAAAAGGAATCAGGTCAGTGTAGTTCGGGAAGGTCTGGTAGCTGGGACTACCATGGAGCTGTGGTTTCACTGTTGCTATTGCTGCTACTGCTTACTGAACCCCTTATTACACTGTATCGAAATAAAAAGAAGCTAGACTATGCTATGATCTATGAATTACAAAAAGTCCTAACTATGTCTTCAAACTTGCTCTTGTAGTTCTTGTTGCCTTGTGAACTTGTATTCTCCAGGTGTAATTCTCTTGTTGCTGCCTTGAATTGTGTTTTGAGATGTTTTGCCATTTCTCTGAATGATGCTTGACTATCGAGATTTGAAATATATGCCTCCGTTCTCCAGGCGGGCTCCTGATTGTTAAAACTTGAAATAAATGCCTCTGTTCTCCAGGCGGGCTCCTGATTGCTAAAAACTTGAAATAAATGCCTCTGTTCTCCAAACGGGCTCCTGATTGCTAAAACTCGAAATAAATGCATATTTCTCCAAGCGGGCTCCTGATTGCTAAAAACTGGAAATAAATGCATCTGTTCTCCAGGCGGGCTCTTGATTGCTAAAAACTTGAAATATATGTCTCTGTTCTCCAGGCGGGCTCCTGATTGCTAAAAACTTAAAATATATGCCTCTGTTCTCCAGGCAGGCTCTTGATTGCTAGAAACTTGAAATAAATGCCTCTATTCTCCAGGCGAGCTCCTGATTGCTAGAAACTTGAAATAAATGCCTATGTTCTCCAGGCGGGCTCCTGATTGCTAAAAACTTGAAATAAATGCCTCTGTTCTCCAGGCGGGCTCCTGATATCTAAAAACTCGAAATAAATGCCTCTGTTCTCCAGGCGGGCTCCTGATTGCTAAAACTTGAAATAAATGCCTCTGTTCTCTAGGCGGGCTCCTGATTGCTAAAACTTGAAATAAATGCCTCTGTTCTCCAGTCGGGCTCCTGATTGCAAAAAAACTTGAAATAAATGCCTCTGTTCTGTAGGCGGGCTCCTGATTGCTAAAACTTGAAATAAATGGAAAATTTCCTGCCCCAGTTTGGTGGTTGTTTGGTGCTTGTCCTTTCCCTATGGCAAATTCCTACGAAACCAACAAAATTTCTGCCCCTGTTTCAATCAAAGAAAAACCTTGTTAATATAAAATGGTGGTTAGTTGTTGGCATTCTTGCTGGGTACATCCTTGCTGCTGAGCTCTACTCCGAATTGCTTCCCTGGACTTGCCTTGAACTACTTTGACTTCCTGATAGACATGCGAAATCCCCATGACTTTTGATGACTTGAGTTTTCTACCTCATCCTGTTGTTTTACATTTCTGACCCCTTTATCTGAAACTTTGCCTCTCCTCACAAAACTATCTGGCCAATCAATCGATGAAATTTCGATGATCCTTTGTGTCTTACTTTGCATTTTGACATCTTTGGTATATTTCAGCCCTACTGTGCTTTGCAATTGGGAAACTGGTAGTTAGCCTTGACATCCCTTCCTTTTTATTTCGAACAAGACCGACATTGAAACATCTTAAAGAACAGACCTCAAAAAAGAATGAAATGCAATGACCTCGAGGGTTAAGGATAAAGAGAGTCCAAAATCCGATGATTTATAATGAATAAGGAAAAGGAAAAAGACTTATCTGAGTAAAACAACTGGTACCATTGATCATGCCATTTATTTTGGACTAACCGGCCCAATCTGTCCAACCAATCAACTTTCAATTGCCATAATTTGTTGCCTCAGCATTCTGAAATCTGATTTCTTCTACCAAAACCTTAACCTTATTCATCTCGCAATGTCTTGAACAACTGTCAACCATAGACTTGTCTCATTTGCCCATCTGAAAACTCATTTTCGCCTTAAGGTGCCCGCAAGGGTTTTCACCAATAAGACTCTCTCATTTTTTATTTCTCTCAACTCACTTCGCCTTACGGTGCCCATGAGGGTTTTCACCAATAAGACTCTCTCATTTTGATTTCTCACAACTCACTTCGTCTTATGGTGCCCGTGAGGGTTTTTACCAATAAGACTCTCTCATTTTCATCATCTTTTTTCTGCTTGTACCGGAGTGTTTCCCCTGACATGAATCACCTCTAATCGCTTGTCTTGGCATTTTTTGAAGACTGATCAGAAGGTCTTTCTTTGGACTATAATGTGGTCTTTTGGATATGGTTAGAAAGAAAAGGTATCAAAGGCTCAAAATAATCCAACATGGGTTCAAAATTACAACTTTCGGAATCAACTTTTCACAATATACCCAACTTCTGCCCCAGTTTCTTTCTTGGGGACTTCTGGATTTTTATTTTAGTGTGACTGAACCTCAGAGAGAGGCTGCCTACGTACCCTTTCGGCATCAAGTCAAACGTAGTTCAGGCCATAAAATTACTTCATTGTTGCGATATTTACTTTCTTCCACTTTTCCTTTTCTTTGTTTCATTTCTTTTCTTTTCCTTCTCTTTTTCTTTTACTTTTCTTTTTTTTTCTTCTATATTTTTTCTTTCTTTCTTTTTTTCTTTTCTTTTCTTTTCTCTTTTTTTTTCTTTTTCTATTTCACTATTTTTCTCTTGTTTCTTCACTTACTTTCCCCGCTTGGCTTGCGAGTTTATTATTGATTCTGAAAGAGGGGTATGCAAGAAAATAACTAAGGCTCAAAGGGGTAACAAAGGCTAAAGTGTTTGGATAGAAGAATAAAATGCCTTCGTCATTTCAATTTTCAAAATATGCCAAATACAATCAAGTACAAATTAGACAAAGGAATCATACATAGTATCGCTTGACTGCATCAGAATTAATAGCCACTTCTACACATTTTCCTTCCACATCCGTCAAATATAATGCGTCGTTGAACAACACTCTGGTTACAACAAATGGACCCTGCCAGTTTGGGGCGAACTTTCCTTTTGCTTCGGCCTGATGAGGTAAGATACGTCTCAACACCCACTGCCCTACTTCAAACTTACACGGACGCACCTTCTTGTTGTATGCCCTCGCCATTCTCTGTTGGTACAACTCTCCATGACATGCTGCTGCCAATCTCCTTTCATCAATCAAACGTGGTTGCTCCAAGCGGGCTTTGACCCACTCAACATCATCAATTTCTGCCTCGGCAATAATCCGAAGGGACGGAATTTCAATCTCTGCGGGTATTACTGCCTCAGTACCGTACACCTGTGAATAAGGAGTCTCCCCTACTAAAATGCAGACAATAGTGCGGTAGCCTAACAATGCGAAAGGTAACTTCTCGTGCCATTGCCTGGACCCTTCCACGATTTTTCGAAGTATCTTTTTGATGTTCTTGTTAGCTGCTTCGACTGCTCCATTCGCCTTGGGGCGATATGGGGTGGAATTGCGGTGCATAATTTTAAACCGCTGACATGTCTCCGTCATCAGATGACTGTTGAGGTTGGCACCATTGTCCATGATAATTACCTTCGGGATCCTGAACCGACAGATGATATTCGAATACACAATATCGACCTCTGCCTTCTTGGTCACAAATTTAAAAGTTTTTGCCTCAACCCACTTCGTGAAATAATCAATGGCTACCAGAATAAACCTGTGCCCATTTGACACCGTTGGCTCAATTGGCCTAATGACATCCATTCCCCAAGCAACGAAGGGCCATGGTGCCGACATTGTATGCAATTCAGATGGTGGAGAATGAATAAAATCTCTATTTACCTGACATTGATGACACTTGCACACGAAACTGATGCAATCCCATTCCATAGTAAGTCAATAATAACCTGCTCGGAGAATTTTCTTTGGCAATACATATACACTCATATGCGGTCCACATACTCCCGCATGTACCTCGACCATGATAATGTGGCCTGTTTAGCATCTATGCATCTTAATAAACCAAGATCTGGAGTTTTTTTGTACAACACTCCTCCACTGAAGAAAAATCTGCTTGCCAAGCGTCGAATCGCTCTTTTTTGATCCTGAGTGGCATGTACTGGATATACTCCCATTCTGAAGTATTCTTTGACATCATGGAACCACGATTTACCATCAAGTTCTTCTTCCACCATATTACAGTAGGCATGCTGATCGCGGACCTGAATCTGCAATGGGTCCACATAAGCCTTATCTGGATGATGCAATATTGACGCCAAAGTAGCCAGAGCGTCGGCAACTTCATTATGAATCCTTGGAATATGCCTGAAATCTATTGATTGAAACCATTGACAAAGTTCATGCAAACATTGCTGGTACGATATGAGCTTCAAATCTCGTGTCTCCCATTCCCCCTGAATCTGGTGCACCAAGAGATCCGAGTCACCCATGACTAAGATTTCCTGGACACCAATGTCTATAGCCAATCTCAAACCCAAGATACACGCCTCGTATTCAGCCATGTTATTGGTGCAATAAAACAAAGTTGAACTGTAACAGGGTTGTGTTGCCCTGTCTCAAAAATAAGTACTGCTCCTATTCCGACGCCTTTGGTATTGGCAACCCCATCAAAGAGCTGTTTCCATCATGGCTTCTCAACCTGTTCTAATTCATCGACATGCATTACCTCTTCATCAGGGAAGTATGTCTTCAAGGGTTTATATTCTTCATCAACTGGATTCTCGGCCGGATGGTCAGCCAACGCTTGTGCTTTCATTGCAGTCCAGGTCACATAAACAATGTCAAATTCCGTGAGCAAGATCTGCCACTTTGCGAGCCTCTCTGTGGGCATGGGCTTCTGAAAGATATACTTCAACGGATCCAACCGAGAGATGAGATAGGTGGTATAGGATGACAAGTAATGTTTCAATTTCTGCGCTACCCAAGTTAAGGCATAACACGTCTTCTCAAGTTAAGTGTACTTCACCTCGTAAGATGTGAACTTCTTGCTGAGGTAATAAATTTCTTGCTCCTTCTTCCCTGTGATGTCATGTTGCCCCAATACACAGCCAAAAGAGTTATCCAAAACTGTCAGATAAAGAATCAAGGGTCTTCCCGGCTCCGGCAGGACCAACACAGGTGGATTGGCCAGATACTCCTTAATCTTGTCAAATGCTGCCTGGCATTCGTCGATCCACTTGACCGCAACATTCTTCTTTAGCAGCTTAAAGATAGGATCACAAGTCGTCGTGAGCTGAGCAATGAACCTGCTAATGTAATTCAGTCTTCCAAGCAAACTCATCACCTTTGTTTTGTTCTTTGGCGGCAGCGACTCTTAAATGGCTTTGATCTTTGATGGGTCTAACTCAATACCGTGCCGGCTGACCACGAATCCCAGCATTTTCCCAGAGGGGACACCAAATGCAAATTTCACTGGATTAAGCTTGAGGTTGTAACTGCGGAGCCTCTGGAAAACCTTCCTCAAGTCCTTGACATGGTCACACTGCTTCTTTGACTTTATTATCACATCGTCTACATGGACCTCAATCTCTCGATGTATCATGTCATGAAACATGGTGGTCATCGCCCTCATATATGTTGCCCCAACGTTCTTCAATCCAAATGGCATGACCCTATAGCAATACGTTCCCCAGGGCATAATGAATGTCGTCTTTTCTGCATCCTCCTCGTCCATTAAAATCTGGTTATATCCCACATAACAATCCACAAAAGAACTAATCTCATGCTTTACACAATTATCAATCAATATGAATGTTTGGCAGTGGAAAGTTGTCCTTTGGACTTGCCTTGTTGAGATCTCGGTAATCGACACACACTCTAATCTTTCCATCTTTTTTCGGCACAGGCACAATGTTGGCTAACCAGATGGGATACCGCGTAACCTGGATGACTTTTTCCTCGAACTGCTTGGTGACCTCTTCTTGGATTTTTACGCTCATATCTTTTTTAATCTTCCTTAGCTTCTGCTTAATAGGCGGGAATGCAGGGTCGATGGGCAATTTGTGAACTACCAGGTCGGTGCTTAAACCTGGCATATCGTCATATGACCATGCAAAAACATCTTTGTACTCAAGCAGTGCTTTAATTATCTCTTCTCTGAGTTGTGGTTCCAAATGGAGACTTATTTTCGTTTCCCGCACATTATCCTAATCCCCTAAGTTGATTGCTTCTGTGTCATTCAGGTTAGGTTTAGGTTTTTCTTTAAAGTGGCTTAATTCTTTACTGATTTCCTCACAGGCTTCCTCATCATCATATTCTACTTCGTCGTCACACTCAATTTCTTGTATTATTATTTCGGAGTTAGATTGGCATTTAAGACTGGGCTGAAGACTCCTCATGCATGACATGTCACTGAAACTAGCATAAAATGGACTGTACAAGAAGGAAAAGAAAACAAAAATAAAAACTATCAGGAACGAAGAAGAAAGGAAATTGCATTTCATTAAGATTTAATATAACAAGATTTAACTCATCCAAACGGATGGAATATAGCATCCGAATTACAACCTTGGAAATAATTCAGATTAAACCGAAAGGAAATCAGAACTAACTACCAAGACCCCCTCCGGGTAGGAAGGGGAGTTGTTTCCCAATTGTTAAGCTTTTCCTGGGGCCCCACGAACTGAACATCTGCCTTGCTTGGAGCTTCTCCGGCCTCCACCACATTCACCTCATCAAACAGCTTTTCAAACCTCTCGATCAACTCCTTGTCAGGTTCAACCACAAATTTAGGAATTGCTGTTGCAAGACGCTTCTTAGTACCAGGCCTGACAAAGGAACGGGAAAGGCGGGGAATAGGTTTTGGAGGGGTCCATGCTTTCTTTTTCATCTTTCTAGCTCGCCTTATATCTGCAGCAGTGGGCTTGAAACCTAAACCAAAAGTATCCAGGTTTCTAGGAAGAGATATCGGTTGTATGATGCCTTGCAAAGAGGCACCCAAGCCCTTTCCAGGTACGAATCCATTCTTCAGCATTTCCGAAGCCACCATGACAGATGCAGCAGCTACCTTTGGCACAGGAATACACTCCCCTTCCGGGATCTTTTCAACTGATACCGCGTCCAAGACTTGATAAACCCATGGACCTTTGTCATCCTAAGCTTCTATGAAAGGCACGATGGCATTGCCCAGAACACGTGACCTATCTTCCCCATGCACTACGATCTCCTGCCAGTCCCACTTGAATTCGACCATCTGGTGCAGGGTAGATGGAACTGCTTTTACAGCATGAATCCAGGGCCGGCCTAATAAGAGATTGTAAGAAACGGCCACGTCGAGCACCTGGAACTCCATAGTAAATTCAACCGGCCCTATCGTCAGTTCCAACACTATATCCCCAATTAAGTCCTTCCCCCCTCTATCAAATCCTCACATGCAAATGCTATTCTTGTGGATTCTCTCACTGTCCACCTTTAATTTGTCCGGGGTGGAGAGAGGGAAGATGTTGGCACTGGACCCGTTGTCAATCAGCATCCGAGTGACTACAGAGTCTTCACATTTCACCGCGAGGTAGAGTGCTCTATTATGCTCAGTGCCTTCCAAAGGCAGCTCATCATCAGAGAATGTAACCCTATTAACTTCAAAAATTTTCTTTGCTATTTTCTCTAGGTGGTTCATAGAGATCTTATCGGAAACATAGGCTTCATTCAAAATTTTCATTAGTGCCCGGCGATGCTCGTCCGAGTGGATCAATAATGACAATAATGAGATCTGTGCCGGGGTCTTTCTCAGTTGTTCTACAATGGAGTAATCTTGTGCATTCATATTCTTCAAGAATTCTTCTGCTTCCTCTTCAATTACGGCTTTCTTTACTGGTAATGTATTATCTTTGGCAATTTTAGCTCTTCTCAATTCTTCAGGGGCAAAACATCTTCCTGAATGAGTCAGCCCATGAGTTTCACAAACTTCTTCTTTAACTTTCTTTCCCTTATACATCACTGTCACTCGGTCGTAATTCCATGGAACGACCTTCTCACTGATTACTGGTAACTGAGTTATGTTGCGACCAAAACACTCACACAAGTGTACGCGATCGACAAGTAATATAGTAGTAAGTAAAGTATCGTTCCCACGAGGAATTGTGAACAACTTCTTAACTGATGTAGACTCAAACAATTATCAATTCAAGCTAAATTGTCACAAAATATATATAGAACCAATTTACAAATTACTTAATAATTAAACAATAATTCAATATAAAATTACTACAACAATTACACAATATTTTGATAATAATTTGGATAAAGATATTCCAGGTCATGGACTTGCTAGAGATCATGCTGCCATCTTAGCTTAAGATTGATTTATTAAATTATCTGGGTTATTGATTATAGGGTTAATAATACTCATAAGAATCTATCGAGTTCTTATGCACCTATTCAAGTTAAATTAATACATATATGTCTATGGTATTAATATTAACAAGAATGCATTTACAACTCCTATTTTTCAACCAAACAAGGCAACTAAGTATATGTCTATCTTAATTGCAAATCTTTCACCCGATGCTCAGGATTCAGATCTTGTTCTATTTGATTCTATATGCAACCAAGAATTTCCTTTGTCAAGTTTAACTCAAGATTCGTAAATAATATTTCACTGTTAGCTACGCAGTAAAATAATTAAAAGCAAAATCAAATAAACAACCCATAACAATAAATTCAAGATCTTCAATCTAAGCTTTAAATAACAAGATCATCTAACATCCATGACCCCAGAATACTTGAGTTTTTAGATACTCATATTTATACAACAATCAATAATAAAAATCTTAATTACAATATAAACAAAGAACTAGAAGAAAGTTTAGAAGAACTCTTTGAATCCTTGCTCCAAGATGTTGTTCTTCTTCTCTTTTCTTAGCTCCAAGATGAGTCTTCTCCTTTTTCACTCTCTAAAAATTTGCTTTCTCCTTGTTTTTCTCCTTAAAATCTCCTTTCCTCCATAATGGAGCTTTACTTTATTTAAGTTGAGTGGATCCCCTCAGATTTCCCATTTAACCCCTCAATAATTCACTTCCCTGGCAGAAAACGCGCGAACTATCGCACGAACTATGAACTTCGCGCGTTTCTTCGCGACCTTTTCTGTCTCAGCTTCTTAAGCGCGCGAACTATGAACTTCGCGCGTTTCTTCGCGCATTTGGGACTGCATTTCTTCCATTTTCTTGTCTCGTCTTTGCACGGACTCAACTCCGAGGGGTTGTTTTTGCTCATAAATTATTTCAATCTCCTTTTTCAAGCATCATATAAGCTCCTCTTCCTGCAATGCATACAAATCACAATTAGAGCCTATTTTCATCAATTAAATGCAATATGTCATTGAAATATGATCAAGCGGAGGCATAAACAATAGCTAAATCACCTATATTTCACCTATTATCAACACCCACACTTAATTCATTGCTAGTCCTCGAGCAATCAAACTATGCTCTCTACAGAATTCGTCACTCAACCCTTTCCCCCTAACGCATTACACCTAGAACAATGTACATACATTACACCTAGCAGCGAACAATCCTAGCCTTAAAGCTGACTCTCAAGTGCCATGCATTCTTCATACTTCCTCAAAGTACTTTATACAGAAGTCAAGATTTGCTTTTCTGTCACAAGTCATATGCCCTCACCATCACGCCAACAAGAAATATTTGGAATTTACTCCGCACATTCAAGTCATATACTTATATATATCAATAAAAGCACTCACTCTCACAATAGAAGTCACATACACGCAATTGGTACCATAAGCTTGCCCGTAATGTAAATCTTTTCTAATGTAGGCTAGCTCGACTCAAAATCATTTAGGACTTTTCTATGGTTGTAATGTGGGCTAAGGGATAGGTAGGATACATTTAGGAATGGTGACTAACTACCCTGAGCACTTTAACACATCATATGTTTCGCTCATTTTTCCACCCCATTTTTCATTCACAAACAATTTATCACCCAAATAGTCCCTTATTCTTTAAGCACTCTATTAATTCATACCCACTAGCTAGAACGAGATAAAATGTATTCATTTCTCTTCTTCAAACCAATACCCTTTTTTTTTGTCATTCAATATCCGCTAGTGGTGTAATTGTTACAAAACAAGTGCACCTTTCAACATTCCACTGGTTCCACGCAAACCCCATACTTATTTCCTTCTTACTTCTTTTAGCGCTTCTCTCGTGATTAAAGTGCTCTAAGAGGTAAAGGATCAAAAACAATATCAATTAAGAACAAAAAGGGTATAGGCTTTTAATGTAGGTGCCAAGCAAAAGTCTAAAGGCTCAAAGGGGTTAGCGACGGACAAATTTTATTTATGAATAGCAATTAAGCTCAAAAAGGTCAAAGAAGGCCTAAAATCATTTTTCAACCCGAGCATCAACTAGGATTTTGCCTCAGCTCACATACTTGGCAAGTTCTAGACACAAGTACATTGCATGGACTACACAAATACTCACCATACATGGCATATGACTCATTCAGATCAGCTCATCAAGACGCTCCATTATAAGCATTCAATTCAGTAATACACATACAATTCAAGGCACTTTTTGCAAGATTCAACAATTAAGACTAAGTGTTACACTCTAGGGTCTATTTTGTTCAGGTGTGTCAACGCTCTGGGTTCTCTTTCAATTTATAGCTCGTGGCCCATCACCCTAATCTACAAAATCAAAAAGAAAACAAAAATAAAAACTACCTATGCCCGGTTCAAGTTAAACCCTTGGAAAAGAACTGCGGCCTAAAGAAAAACCAAGGGGAAGTTGATACACTACCTAAGAAGAAGCGGAAAAAAATAATAATAAAAGGAAAATCTTTTTTTTTCTCTAGACTCATTCCCTCAAGAACCCCGTTGAAAGGGATCCGTCGTTGGGCCGAGCCATTTACCTAAATTGAGAAACGACTTCTACTCAATATGAAACAAACAAAACAACCAGTTAATTGATACAACTATATACAACAACCAATAAAGAAATCCCCACCCCACACTTAAAATGCAGACATGTCCCCATGGCTGAAAATTTAAAAGAGCAGTGAGGTAAAGAGACTTCCCTGAAGCTTTATTCTTGGTCGGAAACGGTGTCGGGATTTATGTTGCGCGCACGCCCCAAAGCTTGCAGCCAACCCATGAACTTCCTTTTTAACTTAACTTGTCGTTCAGCTATCGCTTCCACCCGAGTGCCCAATTCTGTCACAGAGGTGCGTAGATCCGCCACCTCCTGCTCCAATGTAGTGTGCCGGGATACTCTGGTAGTTCCTGAAGAGGTCGCTGCTCGAGATAGTGCTACAGCCGGTGCGCTGGGCGCCTGGGGCTGCTCTCCGCCTTCCACATCCATGGGCTCATCCTCCTCCTCATCCTCCGATGCATCAGAACCACTATCATCCCCTCCACCTGCCGCTGGTGCTGGGGCAGGTCGGATCTTGAGAGATTTCTTTACCAGCCCGTCCACACTAATATTTTCAGGTACCTGTGCTTCTCTGCAAAGCTGAGTCACCAAAGATGGGAAAAAGAACCCATACAGGCGTTGGGGGCACCGGGTGAACATCTCGTCATGGATCACCTTAGCCATGTCAAAAGGACGGCCCTTGAGGAAATACCAAATCAATGCCGCTCGGGGTCCATTCACCTCCGTGGTATTTTTGGAAGGAAGGAGTCGACTGTTAATCACATACAGCCATTTCTTCGCCGCCTGAGTTATAACAGAGGAGTAGAACTTCTCTCCATAGTCCAGCCACTCTACCTCTTTTCCTGGGGCGCACAGTTCATCAAAGAAACGGTTCCACTTGGCGTCAGTTGGCACTCGCCCATACTCATAAAAGTCTGTACCTTGAGGCAGAGGGTCAGGCAATTGATATGATGCGCGTATTGCCTCGATGGAAGCATCCACCGCCTTGCAGCGCACCGTGACCACATAGTTGACATGTTCTGGCAGATTCACATAGAATTCGCGAACAACCATTGCATTAGCCTCCCTTGGCTCGTCAATGAAAGTCTGCAATACCCGCTTCCTCAACTCATTGTACATGTGGGGGCATCGTTCCTGGACTTTTTTTATGTCAATGCCCCTCTCTGGAACTGGCTTCTTTGCGTCCTTCTCCCTAAAACGGGTCTGAGCCGCAGCTGAGACAAATCTATTATTGTCATAGGGATGTGCAGGAGCTACCCTTTGGCGGTTTGACGATGGACCTGTTGCCAGGTGCTTTTTCGGTGCCATAATACCTGCAAAATTGAACACATTAGCCCAGCCCAACACAGGTAGTGTGACTTAATATGGTTACTCAGACTTCACACGCAAAATTAGTCACAACTACATAATCATGCTTATTGAGGCCTTTCCACAAACACCTTGTGGGCATTAGGCTCTCACAACTTTTTCTAAGTGTCTTGCTTAAGGACTTCCCACAAAAATGCAGCTATAACCCAATTCAAGTACTACCTACCCCACACGTAAAACAACCAAACCCCACATATATTTCACAAAGTTTGAAAATCTCTACACAAAATACATCTATACTAACTAATTGCATGAGAGATAACACCATCAAAAATCTAAAAATATAAAGAGAACAAAATAGGAATTGTATATCCCAGCAGCCACACCAAAAATAGAATGAGAAAAGAAAGAAAAGAAAGAAGAAAGAAAAAAAAAATTAAAACTAGGGTTCTTACCTTGTGAAGGAGAAGGTGGAAGGCGCTAGGGATGTGGGAGAAGCAGGCGTGAGGGGAGGTGGTTGGGGGAGGGTGAGGTTGTGTTGTGAATGATGGGGAGGAGGGTTTTAGGATTGTTTGGGGATGAGGGGGATTATCTTGGAACATGGGTGGTTTTGGGAGTAATGGGATATTGGGGAATGAATGGGGTGTAAGAAATAGAAAATAAAAACTTAACAAAGAAAAAGGAAGAAAAACAACTTAAAACGCTGGAATTCGGACGGGATCGCGCGAACTATCGCGCGGACTTTATACTTCGCGCGTTTCTTCGCACGGTCCAGGCAGAATGTTTTGCCAAACGCGCGAACTTTATACTTCGCACGCCTGGGCAATTATGTTTTTGCATTTTTTTCACCTGTTTTGCTCCTGGTTGATGGTTCTTTCACCCGCCATTTGTTGCCTGCATTTGTTAGTTCTTCCTAAAACACAAAATTGACACTACAACTGTCGTTAGTTGCCTCCCAACCAGTGCCTTATTTAACGTCATGGCACAACTCAACATGTTTTCAAACATCCTTCAAATCCACCGAGGTCTTGTGACGTGCAAAGTCACCACCCCAGTAATGTTTTATCCGCTGACCGTTTACCAATAAAGTGTCCGTTTAACTCATATCTCTCAATTCCATAGCTCTATGAGGCTTCACACTTACCACAACAAAAGGGCCCGACCAACGAGATTTAAGCTTTCCAGGAAAAAGCTTCAATCTTGAATTGAACAACAAAACTGCTTGCCCTGGCTCGAACTTTCGAAATTGAATGTGCTTTTCATGCCACCTCTTTGTTTTCTCTTTATACAGTTTGGCATTCTCATATGCGTGTAATCGAAACTCCTCGAGCTCATTTAGTTGCAGCAACCTCTTCTCTCCAGCGAAGTCCTCATCCATATTCAACTTCTTTATTGCCCAATAAGCCTTGTGCTCAAGCTCGACGGGCAAGTGACATGCCTTCCCATACACTATTCTATACAAAGAAGCACCTATGGGAGTTTTGTATGCTGTTCGGTACGCCCACAATGCATCGTCCAACTTCCCGACCCAATCTCTTCTATTTGCACTCACTGTTTTCTCAAGGATTTGCTTGACCTCTCGATTTGAAACCACCACTTGACCACTCATCTGTGGGTGATAGGCAGTGGAGACCTTATGCTTTACCCCATATTTGGACAGAATATTTTTTAATAATTTGTTACAAAAGTGTGTTCCTCCATCACTTATCAACACCCTTGGAGTTCCAAAGCGTGTGAAAATATGCTTCTTTACAAAACTTACCACTACCTTTACTTCATTAGTAGGAAGAGTAATGGCCTCAACCCACTTAGACACATAATCAACTGCAACCAAAATGTATCTGTTGTGAGCACGTGATTTTTACTCTATATATGAGTTTATTCCCATAAAATTCAAACGAAACAATTTTTTCTCTTATTTTTACAATTTCTGTGGATTTTGTGTTAATTGTCTGCATGATATTTGTGCATGTAAAAATACGAAAAAATAATAATATGCATTTAGAAATTTAATTCTACATTTTAGTATTAAGTAGGTATTAATTCGTTTTAGAACAATTTAAAAGAAAATTAAAAATATATAGTTCTTAGGCATTTTTAGTTGACAATTGATTTTTAGAATTTAAATAGTTTAATTAGAATTTAATTAGTTTAAGTAGGTTTTATTTTTATTTTTACAAAAAATCAGAAAAAATACCAATACAAAAATACCAAAAATACAAAATGAAAACAAAATCAAAATAAAAATACAAAAGGCAAAAGAAACAATAAGAAAAGACAAAAGAAATGATTTAGGACCAAACACCCAGCCCAACACCCCGAATCCAAACGACCCAGGCCCAAAATCGTCCACCCGGTCCAGTTCCGGAATTAACCAAACGACGCCGTGTAAGCGTCAGATCAATATCAGCCGTCTAATGATTAAATCCAACGGTTGTCATTTTTACAAAGGCTTTTAATATACCATAACATAAATCCAAAACCCTAATGTCATTCTTCTTCTTTCTATTTGAGCCGCCTCCTCTCTCTAATCCTCCTGCCGCCGCCGGAACCCTACCGGCGGGAAATGCCACTTCTTCCGTTCAACCCCCAAAATACACCCCTGAACCGCCTTGAACCCCTTGTCACATCCCTCTACCCCGTTTCCCTCAAAACACCCCAGAATTGTTCGAATATACGAATTAGTGTCGCCGGAACCCTACTCCGGCGAACAACCTTTAATCCAAATTAAACTAGAATCACATTATGGCCTCCTCTTGATATTCTCAACACTGTTTCGAAACCCTCAAGTCTCAGAGATCGCTGGAAAATTTTAAAATACTCAAAGGACGTTCACCGGCGATCAAGAACTCAAGAAAAATCCTGAAAAGGCCTCCTGAACGCTGGAGTTAGTCCTTAAAAGAAAAAGAAGAAAAGAAAAAAAAAGACTATCGAAAAAAATAAGGAAAAAGCTAAGTATTTTTCTTCCTTCCTTTCTTTTGATTTCTTTTATTTGTTCTGTGTATGCATGAGTTTGTTTCCTTCTGATTCTTGATAAAATGATATAATATCTTAGGATCTCTGGTTATTACTTTTGTTCGCTGAAATAGTATTGAAATTGATACTGTTTTTGAAACTAAAAGAGATAAAATTATAATAAATAATTTTTTGTTTAAGATAATTTCTGTGTTGATTGTTTTGAAACTGATAATGAATAATTTGATCAAAATTTTTGATTAGTCGATTCTGTTAATCATTAATTTTTAATTTTTTGGAATTGAATTGTTATTCTGATTTGATTGGTTATATCTGTCTTTTGAATAATCTTGAAATTAATCAAAATGTAATGGGATAAAAGGGTAAATGACAGAAGGGTTATTTAGTAAATTTGACTTGGATTCAAGGGTGTTTTGGGGTACAACAAAGAGGTCAGATGTAATAAGTCTTAGGAGGTAGGGGTAATATGGGCAACATGAAAGGGCAGTTCAATGAATACCAGTTAGAAGTGGGGGTAGAAGGGTAAAAACATTGGAATAGAATGTTCTAGATAGGGGAACATGGGTAATTCTGCATAAATAAAGGGTTAACAATCAATTAATTAGGAAATAATAAGGGTACAATTGAAATAAAAGGGGGGCTATTTGATAAATTCTGAAGTTTTAAATTTTCCTCTCTTTCTACTCTATAAATAGGCTTCATTTGGCCTCTTTCAATAAGTTTTACAATCTGAAATTTCTCTCAAATATTTCTATTAGTCTGCTATTCCAATTCCCACTTCTGAAATTCAAAAAAAAAAAAAAAAATCAAAAACAGTAGGAAGAGCTCGAAATTTTACTGTTTCATTGGTTTCAATTTCAAATCGAAGACTGTTTTGTTGATTCTGTGTGGATCTGGTGATCAAAAATACTGCTGAGCTTGTATTGAACTAAGTTGAGGGTTATTCCATTGATTGCTATCATTTGCTGGTCTAAATTTGGAGTTATTGAGGCTGTGATTGAGTTTGCTGCGTTGAATACCTATTTCTGATTCCTGTTTATGTTATTTCAAACTAGAATCTCATTGATTTTCCATTCGTTTTCAGGTACATATCTCTTCTAATGCTGTATTTCAAGCTTTTGGGCAATTAAATGATAATTTGACTGTCATTCTGAAGTCTAGCTAATGAATGAGTCGTAGATCTGATTTGTATATAATTTATAAAATTACTTGTATTTGATAGGATAAATCTGGACTGTAATTGACTATATAATTGGACTGTTACTTCCTGTTACTTATTAATAAATTTAGACTACAGTAGTATTCGATCTGTAATAGCTTTTATAGTAATAATTAGCACTAGTTGAAACACGTGAAGTGATATTAGACTTGAAATGATTTAGGTAATAGTATATAAATAAAACTAAAAAACATTGTTCATGAGTCGTGTTTATATTAGTATAGCACCAGATAGTTTAAAAAACTGATAAGCACAAATGTTAGTTTGCACGAGTTCTTTTTTT
>MU695135.1:49970-99586 GCA_026770625.1 Nicotiana glauca | reverse complement strand
GACTTATTTGACTGAGATGGGTCGGGGACCCAGTGGTGAGGATGTTTCCTTGATATGGATCGGGCTACATGCCGTTGCGATTATCATATATATTGATATTGAGGCCGAGAGCCTGTTTTATGCCAATACCTGGACTTATTTGACTGAGATGGGTCGAGGACCCAGTGGTGAGGATGTCTCCTTGATATGGATCGGGCTACATGCCGTAGCGATTATCATATATATTGATATTGAGGCCGAGAGCCTGTTTTATGCCAATACCTGGCTGATATTGCGCTTGGGCTGTAGGAGCCCCTCCGGAGTCTGTACACACCCCCAGCGAGCGTCGTCGTCGTTAAATAAGTGGAGCGGGCTGCACGCCGCAGCGGGTACCGAAATGTACCGTTATATGTATTGCATCCATTCATACATTATTTCTTAACTGTATTATTTGTTGTATACTTTTTCCGCTGGATTGGATATGAACTGCTAGATATAGAGTACTTTGTGCATTTCCTGCGTTTTCTTACTTTTCAGACTTTAGTTATGTTTATTACTCACTGAGTTGGGGTACTCACTTTACTCCCTGCACCTTGTGTGCAGATTCAGGGCAGTCTCAGGCTGAGTGATTCCAGTTGATCCAGAGTTCTTTTCGGGAGTATTTGAGGTAGCTGCAGGGCGTTCGCAGCCGATGATTCTCCCCTCTATCTTTATCCTTTATTTCCGCATTATCAGTATTAGACCGACTTTGTAGTAGGATATTATGCTGTCGTTAGAGGCTCATGGTCGTGACACCGGGTCCTAGTTAGGTTGTTTTGGTATTTTGTTAGATTTTTCGCATTTTTATTAGTATTTCAGATTCTTGTCTTAAATGATATTTAACTTCGTCTGTTTAATAAACGGGGTTATTGATATAAATGGTCGGGCTTGCCTAGTAGTGTGCTGGGCGCCATCACGACCGGGTTAGGGTCGTGACACAATATTATTGGAACACTGATTTACTTTGCTTTCTTTTTACTCAACTATCAATCATCTCAATTCTTCTTATTTAACGGTGTGCTTTCGAATTAGTTTATCGATAAATCGAATCGATTATTTGTTATCGGTTTATCGATTTATCGATTTTGATTTCGAAATTTTTCTTATCGAGTTATCAATTTTGATTTTGATTTTGTCCTCTTCGGTTATCGATAAACCGATAAGAAATACTTTAAAAAAATTAATTTTTTAATTTTTTTATCCCTTGTTCTATAATACCCTTTCCTTTACCCTAAGTCCCTAACCCTATTATTTCATCTACCATATTTAAGGAATGATCATATTTAAAGCTCAAGGGAATGAAGTTCAAATTAATGAAAAATAGAATTAGCCGTGATGACGTATTTTTTTTTATACTGTTGGAGTGTTGGTGACATACATTTGATCCCTTACTTTAGTTTCGTTGCATGTGCTTGTTGATGCAATTTTTATGTTATAAACGGTGTTCGTCTTATTTTAGCTTCTTTTGGTCCATATTAGTTAGGCGTGTTTATAGCGATATACTTTCCGTGAAATCCCGCAATTTTTTTTATTGATGTAATCGATAACCAAATCGATAAGCCCCAAATATTGATAAATCGAAATCGAAATCGAAATCGAAAAAATCGAAACCTTATTGAAACGTAACGATAAGCATATGTACAAATCGATAAGTAATTATCGATAAGGGTCAAAATCGAATCGATAAATCGAATGCACACCCCTATTCTTATTTATTTCCAATTTGATTATCAGTAACCCAAGTTCTTCTAAAAAATACGCTTTGACCCGAATTTTCTATTTTCTAGTTAAACAAATTGGTTTTGTTACAGGGAATCTGATAATCTATTACTTTCTGAATCAAATTTTTTGTCAAAACAATCATGTCAAATGTAAATGACAACAATCAAGGTTGTTACCAACAACAGGAGAATCTGCAAGGCACAGGAACTCCGGTCCCTTCCCCACAAAATTCTCTTCGACAATCTCGAGAAGGAACTCTTGATGGGTCTCGATCAAATGTGAATGATCAATTTGAAAATGATGAGGCTATTAATGAATCTTTGAAAAAATTAATTGCTGAACAGGTCAACAATGTCTTTGAGGCCTTCGCTAACCAGCTGCCAGCCCTGCCGCCAACATCAACTCTAAACAACAACACCTTAGAAAATCTTCGCTCATGACTCGTTAATTCAGGCAGTGGAGGAACTCCTAACGAATACCGTGATAGAGGGTTAGGTAACCAAGTTAATTCTGATTTATAAAATTTGGTACTAACTTTATATAAATAGCTCAAAGAGTAGAGTGACCGCATAGAGCAAATACCTGAAGTGCCGCCTGTGATCAAGGGAATGCATATAGACAAATACTCACAATAACCTTGGAAGCCAAGTGCATCCCCTTTACCAATTCTGAAGAAATTCAAGATGACTGACATTCTGAAATATGATGGGACAACTTATCCAAGGTATCATGTAACTGCATTCACAACCGGTGTAAAAGGCAACGACTTGACCAAGCAAGAAATCGAATCGGCGTTGTAAATTTTTTTTGAGAAACACTCACTAAGGGAGCATTAACATGGTATTCTCTTTTACCCAAAAATTCTATAGATTCTTTTACTGAACTTGCAGATTCATTCATCAAAGCACACTTGGGAGCTTAGAAAGTTAAGAAAAGAATGGAAGATATTTTCAAAATAAAGCAAGGGGATACGGAACTGCTCAATGAATTCGTGGACAAATTCCAGCGAGAGAAGATTATGTTGCCACGCGTACCAGATAACTGCGCAGCTATGGCATTTGCCAACAATCTAAATGAAAAAAGTTCAGAAGCCACAAGGAGACTCAAGAAAAGTCTGCATGAATTTCCAGCAACAACTTAGAATGATGTTATAATAGATATAGCAAGCTGCGGATAGAAGAGGATACCATTATTCAATCTCGAAGGGATGAACGGTTAAATTCAAGGCGAGCTAAATATGAAAAAAGGTATGGAAAAAATAGGTACGAGCCATACATGGGACCATCAGGAAGAAACTCGCATTCAAAATAGGAAAATCCATGGTACGACCGTAGATCAAGAGATAGAGAGTCAGGTTCATCATCAAGGTTCGAAAAAGAGCGAAACACGCAAGAGACGCAAGAGGATGATAAAAACTCAAAGGAAAAGTTCGGTGGTTATAGTTTTAATGTTAGCACATTCGAGTTGGTAGCTGTTTTAAGGAGCATGGGAGACAAGGTACGCTAGCCAAGGAAAATGCGATCACACCCGAATAGACGGAATCCTAATTTTTAGTGTGAATTTCACAACGATCACCGTCACAAAATGTTGGATTGTAGATTGCTTCAAGGTGAGGTGGAACATTTACTAAAACAAGGATATTTAACCGAGTTATTTAGTGAAAAGGGAAAGCAGGCACATCTGAAAAATAGGCAGGAGCCCCCAAAACCCCCTTCACCGAAAAGAACGGTTAATGTAATAAGTGGAGGAGAAGAAATCAACGGCGTAACATACACAACAGCAAAAAAGGTGCCAAAAATAACAGTTACACACGAGAAGCGAGTTCGACATGTTTTAGAAGAAGATAGTATTACCTTTGATGATGCAAATGCATATGGCGTACAGACTCCACATAATGATGCACTAGTAATATCTTTACTTGTACATGACACTAATGCGAAACGAGTTTTGATTGATCCAGGTAGTTTTGTTAATATCATTCTTTTAAGAGTGGTAAAGGAGATGCAAGCTGATGATAAGTTGATACCCAAAGCTCACACCTTGTCCAGTTTTGACTACTCGAGCGTTATGATAAAAGGCGAGACAATGCTCACCACATTTACAGAAGGAGTGGTCAAAGGCACCAAATTTCAAGTGGTAGAAATGGATATGACTTACATTATGATTCTTGGTAGACCATCGATACATGAGATGGATGTTGTACCATTTAATTTGCATCAAGTTATCAAATTCTCTTCACAATGGGGAATACGAAAAATACGTGGTGACCAGCATGCGTCCTGGAGCATTAATTCGATAGCAGATGCAAACGCAAAAAGCAAAGATAAATAACAATCACAGAACCAAGTTGAGGATGTTGTGACGCAAACCTCAATAAGGCATGGGTGGACAGATGTAGACTCAAGGCCTAATACCATCCAAGAACCAGAAGAAAATGAAAACATCAAAACAACAATCGAGGAGTTAGAAGCTGTAGTATTATTTGCACCCTAGCCTGACAGAAAAGTCTACATGGGGACCAACCTCAGCCATGAAATGAAATGTAATTTAATTAAATTTTTAAAAGCTAACATAGACTGCTTTTCTTATCCCATTCAGATATGGCAGGTATAACCCCGGATGTATGACTCACAAGTTAAATGAAGATCCGTCGTACCCACCTGTCAAACAAAAGAAAAGGAAGCAAGGTTCCTTCAAAAACCAGGTGATTCAAGATGAGGTGTAGAAACTTTTAAAAATTGGGTCTATCCGCGAGTTAACGTATCCAAATTGGTTGGCTAATACTGTTGTAGTGCCTAAAAAGAATGGTAAGTGGTGAGTTTGTACAGATTATACTGATCTGAATAAAGCTTGCCCTAAATATTCTTTTCCATTACCGCATATAAATCAATTAATTGATGCTACTACAGGACATGAATTATTGAGTTTTTTAGATGCCTATTCAGGGTATAATAAGATAAAAATGGATCCTATAAATGAAGAAAAGACTTCATTCATAAGTGATGCCCTTCGGTCTCAAGAATACTGGGGCCACGTATCAAAGGCTGGTGACCAAAATATTTCAGGAATATTTAAAAAAAATCATAAAAGTTTATATAGATGATATGCTGGTCTAGTCACAACAAGCAAGGGATCATATTCAACACTTGAACGATGCCTTTCAGATTCTTCGCAATTTTAATATGAAATTGAACCCTGAGAAATGCGCGTTTGGGGTTTCATCAGGTAAGTTCTTGGGATTTCTTGTTTCTAACCGTGGTATTGAAGTAAATCCTACGCAAATTAAAGCTATTGAAGAAATTTCGGATGTACTTACGAATAAAAAAGAAGTACATCGACTGACGGGAAGAATAACTACTTTGGAAAGATTTATTTCTAATTCATCAGGAAAATGCTTTAGGTTCTTTTCAGCCCTAAAAAAGCAAGATCAATTTGAATGGACTGAAGAATGCCAACAAGTGCTTAAAATTTTGAAAACATACCTATCAAAACCACTATTGCTCGAAAAACTAAAAGATGGGGAAAAACTACTTATTTACCTTGTTGTTTCAGAAGTAGCGGTAAGTGCTATGTTAGTTCGGGAGGACCAAGGTAAAAAATCTCCGATTTATTATGTTAGTAAGTCCTTATTAGATGCTTAGACTCGATATCATCATCTAGAAAAACTTGAACTCGCATTAATTATGACATCTAGGAAGTTAAGACCGTATTTTCAATGTCATCCTATCTCTGTAATAACTACTTATCCTTTACGAAACATACTGCATAAACAAGAATTATCGGGTAGACTAGCCAAATGGGCTATAGAACGTAGCATATCAACCAAGAACTGAAATAAAATCACAAGTTTTAGCAGATTTTGTAGCAAATTTTAGTCAAGGAATGCAGCCAGAGGTAGAGAAAGAACTGCAAGTATTTAATGGGTCTAATCCAGGTACTTGTACCTTATTTATAGATGGTTCATCAAATGTAAAATGAGTAGGTCTAGGCATTTTTTTGGTACCACCTATGGGAGAAACTATACGACAAACCATAAAATGTCATCTTATTACTAACAATGAGGCAGAATACGAAGTTGTGATTGCAAGTTTAGAATTGGCATGAGAGCTCGGAATAGAGCAAGTCATAATTAAAAGTGACTCACAACTTGTAATTAATCAGATGTTGGGGACTTATACAGCCAGAGAAGCGAGAATGAAACAGTACCTGGAAAAGACTCGGGATTTGATAAGGCAATTTCAAACTTGAAATTCATGCAGATACCAAGAGAGAAAAACACCGAGGTAGATGCACTAGCTAATTTAGCATCTGCTGCTGAAGTAACAAATGCAAAAAATGCTTCCGTGGTTCATTTGTTTCATTCTATGCTTGATAAAGATAAAAACGATGTAAATTACAATAACTTAACATGGATTGGAGAAATGAAATTGTCAATTTTTTGCAGTATGGAATACTTCCTGAAGATAAGAAAAAGGCTCAGGCACTTCGCCAAAAGGCAGCCCGTTATTGATTAAAACAAGATAATTTATATCTTAAGATGTTCGGTGGTCCTTTAGAAAGATGTCTCGGACCTTCTCAGACAGAAAACGTGATGAGAAAAATACACGAGAGGCATTGTGGAAATCATACAGGAGGAAGATCTTTAGTAAAAATCATGATTAGAGCCGGCTATTATTGGCCAAAAATGGAAGAAAACGCGGAAAATTTTGTGGCTAAATGTGACAGGTGCCAAATATATGGTAACTGTTGATACCCAATTTTTTTCTATGTATTTTTTATATAAAAAATACTTTCAAAATAGCATATACATGCATATATAAGCATGCCCAAGTATTTCGGTATTTTTTCTAATTTTTTAAAGATTTTCAAGTCAATATATTGTCCATTTTAGCAATACAAAAATTAGTAATTATTCCCAAAACTATCAAATTTTGGTGAATAATTTATTTTATTCTTATATTTATACCAAAATATAGTTAAGGTGATTTTTGTATATTTTTACAAATTTATCTGGTATTTTTAAAGCCAAATTGCATACAATTGCAATTTTAGCCTATTTTAAGATTAATAGTATTTCTATAATTGTAAAATTGGTTTCAATATTTTTAATTAATATTATGTATTATTAATTAGTTTAGTACTTTTAATTTGATTTTAAAATTATTTTTACTATTTTTATAAAATAAAAGGGGAAAACTGGCTATTTAAATACTAGCCCCATTTCGTTTCAATTATAGCCTAAATTAACCTCCCAATAAACCCAATTTCAATTTTTAAACGGGCCAGCCCAAATCCTAATTTAACCCAACCCCTTAACCCGTTTATCAAACCCGCCCGATTTTCTTTTAATTGTGGCCGTTGATCCTTTTGATCAACGGCCACAATTATCCTTTTCCTTTTTAATTCCCCAACCATACACTAATCCCCTCATTTTCATTTGGTCCACCACCTTTGAAATCCCTCTCCTCTCAAACTCTCTCAAACCCTAGTCTCTCTCACCATCTCCTACCTCAAGCTCACCGGAAATCATCGCTCCTCCGGCCATGGTAACCTTATACTCACTCCAAACCTCGGAGGTCTTCATCCAGACCTGTGCCAGCTCGAGTTTTCACAGCCATCGCCGGCCTTGCTCCGGCCTATCCTGGTCGAGAAGCCTGATTCCTGATCCCTTCGACTCAAGATCTAATTTTTCTTCCAGGCCTTTCTCATTTCTAGGGTTTCTCCAAAACCCTAAGCTGTTCGATGTTTTTCTTTGTTTATTTTCTTAAGATATGTGTTCTACTCCACTTTTAAAGTATTTTCCCCAAATTTTCTTTTCAAAACCGTTTGTTTTCGATTTAGGGTTTTTGAAATATTGCAAAAATGTTTTTCTAACTCTTTTTCTTCTTTTCTTTGTGTGTATCTGTCTATGCTATGTTCTTATATTTCTTTTTCCACCTCGCATGTTCTTCTCCCGTGTTCTTATGTTTGCCTTTACCATGCATGTCCTTTTATTGTGCTTCGGTCTTTCTTTTACTGTATTGATGTATCACATTTTTTTTGGCAATCCACTAGGCAATTGCCTAGGGATAATTTTTTATATATAAAGAAAATCAAAATAACACACATAATACATTGTCAGGAGGTCTTACATTATGAAAATAATAAAACTTGATAAATACAGTCCTCCTATTACCAATTTTAAGCAAAGAGCTCAACATTGGTATCACAAATTGTCTAGTAGGAAATATTAAACATTGATGTGTAGAGACTAGTCTTTGGATGCCCTGAAATACTTTTTGAATTTGCAAATGTAACTCTGCCATGGTCTTCTCAAATGTAACGTGCTTTTGTGGATCACATGGCAATGGGCGTGCATATGGTGGTGTGAGGCATACTTGCATTAAACAATTTAAAAGCTGCCATCGTAATTTAATGCCCATTCTTTCATTTCCCAAGTAGCAGATGTGGACTAAAGAATCAAAAAGCTGAGTTGGCATTTCTTTAATGCCTATCATTTCCTCCAAGACACGCTTGTTCCCCCATGCTTGTTGTCCATCCAATGGCTTTAACATTTGTTGTTCTGCTTGTCGAAAGCATTTGTCGAGCTTCTTTTTCATTGCCCCAGACATATAACTAGTTGCTGGCTTCTGTAGGAGCATGTATGCATTCGTGAATTTAGATATCATAAGTGCATTATCCCAATCCCAAACTTTGTATGTGTAACATGCTGCCCAATAGCTCTCATCCGAGATGGCTTGAACATGATGAGAACCTTCTGTTTCCCAGCAGCCTTCGTTCCTAACTATGGAAGAGGAAATGATGAATTTGCATTTGTATTGATTGTTGTGCTGACCATCCCATAATTTAAGATCCCTTTGCATTTTCCTTTTTCTTTTGTGTGTGTTATGTTCCCCATTTTTCTTCTTGGTTGTGACAAAAGTGCACAAACAACAACAAAAGCAGTGTCGACATCTCATGTGTAGCTTATCAATATATTTACATGCTCTCCATAACAAGTTGAGCATCGTCGTGCCTAGCATCCACTCCCGTGAGCCTTTTTATTTGATCGAGGACTGTTCCACAACTTTATTCTTTTGCCTATTTTTTAATCCTTTCCATTGGAATGACTGCATTGCATTAATACCACCAATTGAAAACTCATTAAAAAATATGCATAGAATACCGTAACTTTTCAGTAGCACCCACGCTGGTAAGTTTTTTGATTCTCTTTGACTAATTTTAAATCCTTTCCATTGGAATGAATGCAAGGCATTAATACCACCAATTGAAAATTCATTAGAAAATAGGCATCGAGGACCGTTACTTTTTCACCTGTACAGTAAGTGTATATTTCTGTGTGTTATTCTTTGTTGCTCATTGTCAAGCCTTTTATGTTTCTCTTTCTTTGCCTTTGACAATGTCGATGTTTTAGACCTCTGCTACATATTTCTATCCATTACTGCTTCATTCGTTTCCTTTTTTGACTTTTTCTCAGTGACCACCAGATGACATTCACAACAAAGGTATGACTTAGTTAAAAGACCTGCAAAAAAGGAATCTATGTTAGTAAAAATACATCTCATCATACTCTCCACCGTTTGAGTATAATAAACATCTGTGATGCCACTAACACAACTTATATGAACCAGCTTATCCTGTACTTGAATGCCCACACCTAAGATCTTTTCAATTCCATTAGCCACCATCTGAACATCTCTTAATAGGCATGTCAATGTTGCATGACCACGACCCAATTCTCTTAAACATTCTGGGCACATTCCTGCATTTTTTGAATTCCTAAATCTTGAATCGATTTTACCATTGTCTAGTTTTAAGTTCCTTCCATTGGACCGAGTGTTAGATACTAATACCACAACTTGTAATTTCTTTAGAACATAGAACAGCAATACAACAATACAACTTCAGACCTCTCAGCTTTACTCCCATCTTCTTCCTCCTTCACTTCTCCTATCTTCTTGTAACCCTTATTCTGAGATTTGGACATTTTAGTTTATCCTCATTAACAATCCTTCTACTTTGAGTATCAAGGTCCCAAAAATCATAGCATTCATTGTCGCCACTATCCAATGCAAAGTTAGCCAAATGATCTGCTAACTTGTTCCCCTCCCTAAAAATGTGTGAGATTCTGAAATCGCACCCCTCTTTTAATCTCCCGATTTCCTCCACCTGCTCCACAATGCTCCATGGTGGCTTCCACACTCCATCTATAATTTTTTTCAACAACATTGAGTCTGTTTGGAGCCATACATTGTTGTATTCCATGGCTCGACACATTTTGATTGCCTCAACTATTGCTATTGCTTCTGCTTAATTGTTGGATCCCTCTCTTATTTCTCTTGCCAATGCATGACATTTCCCAATTCATCTCTCAAAACTACCCCAATAGCACTTATCCCAGGGTTCCCTATAGATGCCCCAGTCAGTGTTTGCTTTTATCCATCCCTCCATAGGAAGTTCCCAGGTCACCTTCTCATATTGCAGTGCAGCAGAATATTTCTCAAGCATATTTAAGAGGTTCTGCCATTTCTGAGGAATAAGTAGGCCAGGCTTTCTGAGTTTTACCAGATATTGTAGTGTAGAAGACACCTGATATATGACTCTGTTGACTGCATCACCATATTTTAAAGAATTTCTCCTCTTCCATAGCTCCCATACAATACATGCTGGCAGAGCTTGCATTATTAGTTTAAGTCTGAAAATGACTGGAGCAATCCAACACTTTGTAATAGCCTGGTGCATAGATAATCCTTCAAATGTAATTCCTACCCTCGTAAGAAAGTATTTCCACACTATCCTTGCTGCATTTGATGTGGAGAACAGGTGCACTAGAGTTTCTTCTTTTGGATCTGCACAACACCAACACCTGGATGGCATAAGGTAACCCATTCTTCGCACGAAATCATCTAGTGGTAGCTTGGCTTTCCATACCTTCCACATAAAGAAAGATATCTTAAATGGAATTCCTTTCACCCATATCATCTTGTAGGCTAATCTTGAATTGTCTCTTCTTCTAAGGTAATCCCAGGCTGATTTGACTGAGAAACGGCCCTTAGTTTCTAGCATCCAATATGGAGTATCGAGTACCATGCGGTCTGCTGGGGGTCTGATGTTTTGCACAATGTGTTGTGCCAGTTGTTCAGGTAATAGTTGGTGTAGCCTCTCCACATCCATCTGCCATCATCCGCTACTTCCTTGACATTCTGAAGGTCCTCATCAATTACAAATATTGTAGGAACTTGAAAATATAAGGCTCCAAATTCTGTCCAGTTGTCGAACCAGAACTGTGCTGATCCCATGTTAAGCTTCCACAATATCTGATGTTCAGTTGAATCTCTGCATTCAAGCATTTTTCTCCAGGTATGTGATCCCTGCCTCCATGGCACAATGACTGCATTTAACTTCTTACAGTACTTTTGACACATAAATGAGCTCCATAAGCTAGGCTTAGTTATGAAATTCCACCATAGTTTACAATAAAGAGCTGTTGAAACATCATGTAAGGATCTGAATCCTATACCTCCTTCTTCACATAGCATACACAAGGTGTTCCAATATGCCCAATTCCTTGTATTTCCTCCCACATTACTGCTCCAAAAGAACCTTGCAAAAATTTTGTGCAACTTGTTAATGACATAGCTGGGAGGATTTACTGCAGATAGCAGATGTATTGGTAAGCTCTGCAGTACATTCGAGATCAATATTGCCCTCCCTCTTATTGACAAAAGCTTTCCTTTCCATGACTGAAGTTTGTCGATGACCTTGGAAATTAGCCTCTGATAATATTCCATCTTTCTTCTGGCATAAAAATAGGACAAACCAAATAGGTGAAAGGAAAGTCTTGCCTTCCTATACCTGTGATCCTTTCCACTTTACTGACCACCTCACTATCAGTTAGGTGGTGCATATATATTGCAGATTTGCTCCTGTTAATCGGTTGCCCAGAGGCCAATTGATAAGACCGTAGGACCTCCATCATAAGCCTTAAAGATGTGGCATCAGAAGAGCAAAAAATTATGGTATCATCCGCATAAGATAGGTGATTTACTTTTGGACTCCATTTAGGCATACCAAATCCAAAAAAATATAGGTTTGAGGGGGGGGGGGGAATTCAAACCTCTAGACATAGCTTCTGCAGCAATTATAAACAATGTAGGTGACAACGGATCGCCTTGTTTAACTCCCCTAGATGACTTGAAGAAACTATGTGACTGTCCATTTATTAGAATAGAGTACCAATTGTTCCCTACCAGATAAAACATCAGACCAATGAAAGCTTCAGAAAACCCCATTTTCCTCAACATTTTTGTAAGAAACAACCATGATAGCCTATCATAGGCTTTTGCCATATCGAGCTTGATTACTACATTGGGACCAGCTTTAGTTCTAAGTCTGATATCTTTGATGATTTCCTGAGTTAGCAACACATTTTCTACCATGCTTCTACCTTTTACAAAGACTGCCTGCTCCTTAGAGATTAAATTAGGCAACATTTCAACCAGTCTCTCATGTACAACCCTAGAGAAAATCTTGTTTGCAAAATTGCTAAGACTGATTGGCCTTATATCTGCAAAAGTAGCCACTTCTTTTTTCTTTGGTAATAAGACCAGGTTTGAATGAGTAACACTCTTGGGCAGCTGCTGTCCACAGAAGAATGCCTTTACCATATTTAACATATCCTCTTCAATGATCTCCCGGCATGTGTGATAAAAAGCACCTGTGAATCTATCTGGTCCACCCGAAGAATCCCCATTTAGCCCCATCACTGCATTATTTACTTCCTTTCTAGTAGGCATTGCCATAAGCTTGTCATTCTATTCTTCATTTATAAGTGTAGGCACATGGTTCATGATGTTAAAAGCAGTAGGGACTACACTCTCAGTGAACTGATATTTATAGAACTTAATGGCTTCTTCTGCTATTAATCCTTCCTTCTTAATCCAGTTACCATTACTGTCTTGGATTATTGTTAACTTCAATCTCTTCCTCCTCCCATTCACCTGTGCATGAAAGAACTTAGTATTTCGATCACCCTCCTTATACCACATCATGCCTGATTTTTGCCTCCAAAAATCTTACTCAATAGCTAAGTATTTTATCATTGTAGCTTGAACCTTTTGTAACCTCTGCCTATTCATCTGAGAAGGATTGACCTCGAACTGTCTTTCATGCACCAAAAAAACCTCTTCTAGACTTGCAATTTCTGAAATATGTCCCCATACGTAGCTTTACTCCAGGTTGATAATGCTTTCTTGAGTTTTTTTTAACTTGTAGTTAAAAATAACAAAAGGATTAGCACTGAAATCTGCATTCCAATTCTCTTTTACTACTTATTTGAAAGAATCATGTTTTACCCAGAAATTAAGAAATCCGAATGATTTCTTAATAGGAGGAGTTTCAATATCACATTTTAGTTGCATTGGGCAATGATCCAATCCAATTTTGGATAAATGTTTTACCTCCAGTCCGTGAAAAGTCTGTTGTAATTCAGCGTTGCCAAAGCATCTGTACAACCTTTTGAAAATACAATCCTCTTCGGATTTTCCATTCCACCAAGTAAAAATGCTCCCTTTAAAGCCCAAATCAGTCAAGTTGCAGGTATTGATGCAATGCCTAAAGTCATCGACCTCATTGATAGATACAGGCAAACCACCAAACTTTTCCTCTTCATCCCATATCACATTAAAGTCACCTCCAACAAGCCAAGGTACTTTCATATCAGAGGCCATTGCATACAAAGTGTCCCATTGTTCAATCCTTTCTATATGGTCACATTTTGCATATACCAAAGTAAGGATCAGTTCTATATGTGTTTCAGTATGGACCAGTCTAAGAGTCAACTATTGAGTCGTATTGTACAAAATAGTAACATCAAATACTTTATCAATAAAGGCCCATATTTTGTTTGATACATTCACCACAGCCTGTGCTAGACCTATTCTTGCTATGTATCTCTCCATCTTGCTTGATTGTTGCTTAGGCTCCAAAATGCCAATGAATTGAAAATGATGTTGTCTATGCATTGTAATCAGCCTCTCAAAAGCTTGCATAGTATTCACTGACCTAACATTCCAAATTATGGCATCCATTTATGATTTTGGGATTTGGACAATGTTCTCCTAGTTTGAACTCCTCCTGCTGGTGCATTTGAAGTATCTTTTGATTGTTTTCTTCTACCTTTAGCTGAAGTTTTTGCTTGTTCAATATGTCTTGGTGATAGGTCTACTTGTTTAGCAATGTTGAGGAAATTTTGGGCTGTTGATTCCTCATCCATATCTCTGCTTGCATGTTCTTCTTTTTCCATCTGTCCAGCTATCTCCATATTTTTTTCTATTTGTATAACATTTCCCATCTGTTTTGTAGAAGCCAAATCAAGGTCACGCTACCTGGGCTTTTGTGTTGATTTTGATGGAACAGTGATTCCTGCTGGAGACTGCCCTGTATTCTTTTGTTTCTTTTCTGCACCTTGTATTTCTTTTGTATTGACTGTGTCATTGACATTCTTTTCATTTTGTATAGTCCCTCCTGGATCTATAATATCAATGTCCACTTGTTTAGGACCTGTTCCTCCATCTTTAAGTGTCTCACTGATTAGCTTCATTTTGTCCAGCTCCTTACTAGCAGATGCATGACAGGAGCTTTGAGTTGCATAGGGAAAATTCAGAATTTTGTTGTTATCAGTTGCAAGTTGATCTTCAGCTTCTCTATTGGACTCATGTTTGTTGGTATCAACTGCTGTTTGTGAACTCTGAATGTCAGTAGACTGATGTTTAGCCTTTTCTTTATCATTCCCACTTTGTTCCTCAGCTGCTACTTTATTGTCTGCCAATTCATTGCCACACAGTTCATCTTCACTTAGCATAATATCTGGAAATTAGACCATCTTCTGCAACCTCTTCAATTTGATTGTCCCATAGCTTCCCATGTACCCAATATACCTTTTCATTGCTCTTAAATTTTTAAAAATCTGGATCTTCAACGAATTCCTTAGCATTATTCGTTGCCAGCGTTTCTTCCACTCTTGTATCTTGCGAAGGGATTTCTTGATATGAAGTATTCATTGCAGCTAGATTGGTAGTGAAATTTCTCTGAACCCATGATGCTGTATTTTCCTTGTTTGTCTGTTGCCCACTTCCTTCTTCAATATGCTTTGAACCTTTCATTTTGTTGGCATCTGACACATATGAAGGTCTCCTAGATGAACTAGGAGGAGTAACTTTTTGAACCATTTGTCTAGTCGCAAAATCAAATTCCTGCTCCTCTGACTCATTCTCCACTAATGTAGGATTATTAATGGGGACTGCATAATTAGTGTTCACCGGAATTATGGAATTAGGGGAAACAGTTTGGACAACACTGTCAACGTGCTAATTTTTATCAATTTCTTCACTGTTTTCCACTTCTAAACATGCAAACTTGTTGGTTGTCTGAACTTGCTGTGGAATTCGTTTTTGATTGTTTACAGCCACTATTTCTTGTCCAATTTGTGCTAATTAGCTGCCTGCTTCTCCTTTGCTTACACTCTCATATCTTTAACCCCCTTCCATTGAGCACCTTGGTTGCCAACAACTTTTCCACTTGTAAGAATCATCATTGGGGCATTGTTTGTTTTGTTATCCTTCTTGGGCTGCACTACAACATCATTTGAGGCCTGTTTTTCATCATTCCTGCTGGCCATTAATTCTGGGTGAATTTTCCAACATTCAAACATATCATGGCCCTAAAGCTTACATTCCTTACAATACTTGGGGTGATAATCATAATTGATAGCCACCCACTTTGTTCTAACATCACCAGTAGGCTCATTAACAATGTCCAATTGAACCTTCTTAGGCAAGTCTGCTAGGAGATTCACCAACACTTTCACACGAGCACAACTAGGTTTAGTTTTCTTGACAGTAGCCAAATCCAAATGGAGGGGTTTACCAACAGCAGAAGCTAGAGAGAACAATCATTCTCTAACAAAATAGGTAGGCAGCAGGTTAGGGAATGAGATCCAAGCCATTACCCTAGGTGTCTCTTCGCCAACTTTAAATTTAGCATCATAAATCAAGGTTCTTAGTTGATATTCATCACCAAGCTTATCCTTTACATAATACACACCTTTTGACGAGAAGTCTACGTAATCTTGCCATATTGAAAATCTAATCAAAATGTGCCTATCACGTAGATATCCAATGTTGCATTCAGCTTTGATACCATACTGCAAAGGAACAATACGACGTATTTCATTTATATCTGGCCATCCATATGAAAATTTGCAAACAACTGCCTGTTGCAACCCTTCCATAAGGTTCATACGTTCAACTTCTGCTTTTGTGAATCGAAAAGTTGGTTGGCCTTGGAAGAACTGGGCTTGTCTTGGAGGAATTGGCTCAACTACTGCTGCTCGTTCTTGCAATGTCGAAGTGCTGTTCGTAGGTTTTATAGCATTTGCATAATCCATAGGTTTTGGGCTATTCGTTGTTATTGTGCATGGCTGTGTGAGATTAGAAGGTTGAGCAGGTTGCCCAGTCGCTAAAGGAAGCTGGCAACTGGCCATAGTGGCCATGGAAACACTGTGCTAATTGTTAAGCAACACAACTGGAATAATTATTTCTTCAATATTCCAAATAAGAAAGTATAAGCAAAGCGATTAAAAAGCTGTGTGCCACAAAATTCAAACTTAAATCAAAAGTTTGAAGATCTGTTGAATATATTAATTGCAACCAGTGAATTACAATATAAACTATGCAACCAAAACAAGAATCCTGTGCTTCACATTACAATTACGTTAAGAGTCGATGCTACAGTAACGTGACCAAAGGAATTCAAGATCTGCTCCAATTTTTGAGATATAATCACTCGATCTTCTTGTTTCCAATCTATATAATATATAATAGAACAGTTGTACACTAAAGAAATGCATAAAAGTTCCAGTTTTTTTGAAGAAGAACTCAATGCTACAATACTTGAGATTTTTGAAACTAAGATCTGGGCTTAATGGTTATAGATATGGGTGTAAAATCAGTTGGGAAATGTTCACAATAGGAAGGGTTTTATTTTGAGATTAAAATTGTGATGAAATCTTACCGTATGAAGGAGTTATGGCTGATGAATAGTGACAGAATCACTATTTATGGCCTTCTTAGAATGTTGGGAGGAAGATCCAGAAAAATGACCATTTTTTTTGTATCACGCTTTCACATGTTTATCTTATGTGTATTTTTTGCTAGGATTTTCCGATACCCCTATGTTCCTCTACTATATTTTCTACTAAGATTTTTAGTTCTTTAATTTGCCTTCTTCTGGACCTTGTTTGAGTTCTCTTTAAACATGTTCTTCTACTGTTTTCTTTAGTGTTGTACTACCCTTTTTCTCTTCTGAACTTGTTTAAGTTACAAGCTTACCTTAAGACTTGTTCCTTCTATCCTCACTATGCTTCCAATTAGTTTTTGCATTCTATTTGCTTTGAACCTGCTATTTTATCTTTTTGTTTTCTCATGAGTCTCTGAAAGAGATATTTGAGCCTGTTTCAATTACTTGGCCTCTCGTCTCTATATCTAATTCGACTTTGAAACCCTAGAATTTGGGGGGTTTTGATGAGGTTGATTTGGTGTTTGGACTAGGGTTCTACTTTGAGCCCTTGACTCTCTCAGACTCATTTTGAGTTTATGAACTGGATTTGGACCTCTTTGTTTATGACTCTAAGTTTTTTTAAGCTAGACTTTTCTGATTAGCATGGCAGTTCTTTCTTGTTTAAGACTGTCTATATGCTTTTATATGTGTGTTGAATCGTTCTTCAAAAGGCTTTCCAATTTATGATTTATTCAGAATCTTTTTTTTTAGGTTTGATCGACTGTTACTGATTTTCCTTAAGTAAAACCCTTTCCTCACCTTTCCTGGTTTGGTTCACTCGTACAAAGCTTACAATTTTGATTTCTTAACTGTTAACTGATTTCCTTTCCTTAGTTGCACAAACCGTGTGCTGTCAAACCTTGTCCTTAAATAGACCTTTATGTATTTACCCCTCTTGTACTGCTTTGGAAAAATGTTTAATTGACCCCTTTCCTTAATTATTTTGCCCGTTTGAAATCTGAATCCCTTAATTAAAGGGAGATTGATTTTAATGTTACTTCCTTGCCTTTTTCTTACTTGTTTGCTGCACTATAAAAGGGGCACGACCCTTCTGCACTAAAACAACTTTAAACCTTCAGTTCAATATGCATTTTCTTACACACACTCTCAATTACAATATTCTTTCAATTCTCTACTCTCTTCTGAGATCTTTTTTACTGCATGCTTGCAACTTGGCTTTCAAGGCTAAAGTTTTATTTATTTGTTTCCCAAAAACTAGTATGTCTCAAATTTTGATTTTAGCTTCTTCCCTATGTATTTACTTTACAGTTGTCACACTCTTTCCTATTTTGATGTTCATATGCTGTATAAAATATGCTACTCTAACCATGTTTACTGTTTGTTATGAATTCCCCATACCCATTCCCTACTATGTGTTTGAGTTACGGTTCATGGCCTGGCAGTATCCAAATTACAGCTCAGGTCTGAACCTGACCCTCAATGGGTCCTAACTCCTAAATTTAGCTAACAGGCTGGTTAGGGGTGTGCCAGCATTCCTAATTGCTGGGCATGACCACTAACCTGTCATGGCCTTCCCTAACTTGCTCTATGCACATAAACTTATTCTTAGACTCTAAGTTCTGCCCCCCTTCTATGAGTCTTGCTTTGGGACCTTGTATTCCCTCTGAACTTGGACATTTGAGGGCTGGCCCCTCCACACTACACTACAATCTGATCCTGTAATATGTTTGGGTGTAAGCACTGCCTGGAGTTCATGAAGCTCCTTAGAACTTTGGCACACCTAAAAGCTTAGAAAGGCTTTGGAAATCTGATCTTTGGAAGTTGGTTTATTTCATGTTTCAGACTAGGAGTCTAAATTAGGCTCTCCTTGGTTGGAATCTTTAATTTCTATTGTAACTTTATCTTTTTCTGCATTCATTCTGGTTGTAATAATCTTGTAATAACTCAGGGGATGTATGTAATAACTCAGGGGAGGGTCACTCATGTTATGCATATGGGTAGATATCATGTTTTAGGTATTTACGTCTGCAGTCACAGCCTTTTCGTTTATGTATCAGCATATAGAAATCCTGCCTATATGATGTTTCATTACTGCATTAGAAATCCTGTCTCTAGGTTTATGCATATGCATATAGAAATCCTGCATATAAGCTATTTCATTACCACATTAGAAATCCTGCCTATAAGTTATGCATTTCATTAGAAATCATGTTTATAAGTTTCTGCATTTCTACATTAGAGACCATTCCTATAAGTTTCTGTATTTCCGTATATAGAAGTCATGCCTATAAGTTTTTGCACTTCTGCATATGCATATGTCATTAGGCAAATAGTCGATAGGTTAAAGAATGATCAATTGCATCCTAGACACCATGCTTATAGGACTCATGTATTTACGTAACCGTTTTAAAATTAGTAAACGCTTAGAATTCATGCCTATAGGAGTAACCGTTTAAATCTGATTCGTCCGCAAGTCTAAAATAAGTAATAATGGCGTTTAATACCTGCAGAGTTGGTTTATTTCTAAAATCAGTAATCCTTCCTTAAAATCAGTATACTTTACCTTGTTAGATATCATACCTATAGGTCTCACCTAGGCAAACTATTAGGTAATCAATTATCTATACCAGTATTTAATAATTACAACCAGCAGGCAGGCCTAATTTGGACTTCTTATCTAAAAATATGTGATAAATCAGCCACATTTTAATGTTTAAGTTTAATTAAAGACCTAACCAGTACTGTAAGTCATGCTAAACAATTTGCTTCTTTGAATAAGGAGGCCTATTTGAGCCTTTAACTGCTATGTGTTTCCCCTTTTACTGTTTTATGTATTTGTTTTGTTTGTCGCACTAGACTTTTGTCCTTTTAAAACTCTAAAAAGCCAATCTCCCTTCCCTTTTAGGATTAGTAGTCCCAACTGCCTCCGGGACTGATAGGATTGGGGCGGTTAATAGCATGTAATAAGTAACGAGGCCACTCCGCGATTTAATATCTTAACGAGGTGGGTAAGGATAGACATGGATATGATGATCACGCGATAACACCACGTGTATAAATGGTTACTCGATTTTGTGTGGGGTGATCCATGTTATTTATAAACCTAGGACCCCCCCTTCACTTGTTTACTTCCTTTTCTTTTTCCAAATTTTTTTTAAAAGTTATTGACTTTCAGTTCTTTAAACTTCCTCTTTTACTTTAGTCACTTAAAAATCTCTTTTTTAGTTATTTGATTTCCAGCACTGTTTCTTCTCAGAACCTCCACCTCTTTTACTCCTTTGTCTGATTATTTGTACCAATTATTTGACCCCCCCGTTCCTGCACTTGTATATCCTTTAAATAGTTATGAAATCGCCTATTTCCAAATTTTGGCATGCTTTTAACTTCTATACTTTCCTTGTTGCAATCGTTATGTGAAAGCTGTATTGTTTGTTTATTTATTGTTTGTATTTAATGTCACAATTGTAGAATGGTCGGGAACCACACTAGTGGATCTTGAGGGGTGCCTAACACCTTCCCCTCGAGATAATTTCAAGCCCTTACCCATTCTCTGGTTCTTCTTCTTTTAAGTTGAATTTCTGCTTAGTGTCCTAATGCACTTAATCATTAGGTGACGACTCTTCCAAATTGCAAACCCAATTCCCAAAAGGAAAAGAGTTGTCCGCCCAAATATCATAAACCCGATTTCGCGAGAAAAAAGGGGGCATCGACAGCATCGCGACTCTGCTGGGACTTCTTTAAGGCTTTTACCATTTTCATGCTATTTGTGACTTTATGCTTCTTTATGTGCCATTACTTGTTTAAATTCCTTTAAATAGTTATTCCGTCCTCTACTACAAAACTGACTTGGCTCTTCATTTCTTCCCTTTTATTGTTCTCCTTTACCGCTTTCTTTTAATACTATTGTAAATTATAAGAAACTGTTACTTTATGAACGTGAAAGTACATGACAACTTGTTAGTTATTGTAATTGCATTTTTTTTTCAACATCATATCGCACTCGTGCCAAACAAAATACCATAGAAATGCTTATAATGAGTGGTTGCGCTCTTCTGATATCAATACCCCCTAAATTTGGCAAAGGCGTATTTACGGTAAAACCAGTCGATCAACGGTGTAGTCGACGGTTCCGTGCCTTTCCCTCTTGAGTTGTCCGCTCAAAGGTACCAGTATTATACCCCATAGAAACCATTTCTCTTTAAATTATACATGCATCATGGTCAAACCTAGCCAAGTCAGTTATGTTGTCCGCATAATAACTCTTTAAGATAGCCTTGTCCAAAGTCCACTAGGTTTCCCTGAAACCCAAACGGACCTTATCACGTTCTGTGCATTTATTTGGAGAACTAAATGCTTGTTAGGCTAATTATTGATGTTAAATAGTTGAGTCTAGTGGGGGTAAGGGCCTGACCTTTTTGTCTTGCAGAAAATGATGCACGAAGTCCCCAGATTCGGCATGGTCACCAACATCCACCCCAAATTGCTGAAATGGTGGGGAGATCTTCATTCCAGTGATCAAGCTCTTCTCAGAAAGCATCTAGGAAACCTGCCTTCCCTTCTAGAAATTCAACCCAACAACAAAATTATTGAAGCTGCTACTCTATTTTGGGATTGTGATAGATCAGTATTCCGCTTTGGGGACATAGAGATGACACCTTTGCTCGAGGAAATAGGAGGACTAACTGGGATACCTTAGGAAACTCCGGGTTTGCTAATACCATAAAATCGCAAGGGTAGGGGTTTTCTTTAAATGATGTGTCTAAAGAAGAATCCCAACTTGACATGTTTGGAGGAGTCTTACATTTCCTTTGACCATTTGTATGAAAGGTACGGCTATAACAAATCTTATCGTACCTATCCGGACAAGTTCATCCTCACTTCATCAGGGCACATCCATCGAAGGTTCTTTGTATTCATGTTCTGTTTCTTGGGTATGATAGTGTTTCCAATGAAGAAAGCAAGAATCCATACCAGACTAGCCTTGGTCACCAAAACCTTGATGGAAGGAATTAATGGACAATCATTTAGCCTTGTGCCAATGATAGTTGCAGAAATATACCGAGCCCTAGAAAGATGTCAACAGGGAGCCAAACATTTCGAGGGTTGTAATTTGCTACTCCAACTATGGCTCATGGAACACCTCCAAAGGAGTGAGTACCGGTAAGAAATCCATCGTAGAGACTGGGATGATAATATCGCTTTTCATCACCCAAAGCGAATGAATTACATGCCCAACATGATCGCCCAACCAGAGAATGCTAGAGAATGGGTCGAACTCTTCGACAATCTTGCTGAGGACCGAGGGCAATGGATGTTCGAGTGGTTCCCTACTAAAGAATTCATCATCCGATCTAGGGATGTGCTGTTTTTGATACTAATCTATTTAAGAGGGACCTACCCATATGTCCCTATTCGAGTTATGAGACAGGCTGGTAGGAAGCAGGTTATACCAAGGGTCGACAAGATGAGTCACTTCTGAGCCGATTTCCAGGATAACAATAGCCCATACAGGTGCCAGGCTCAGCATATGTGGCATTGCAAAATTGTCTTAGGAAAAAACACCATCGAACCAGATCACTACCATGCTGGTTGTACCCCCACATTATTTAGGCTGGCTGGAAGACAATCATAACAATTTGGGTCAGCCTGGGTTTGTTCGAGGTCACATGATCATTGATGAAAAGGCTGAAGCACAGGTAAAGTACAACCAACAACGCAAGAGGATGCCAGAATGTAAAAATGAGCACCGTAAAATACAAGAAGCCAATCAAAAACTAATTGGAGAATGGAAGGATATCACTGTCAGTGCCAACAAACGACTGATCTGTTTGGAGAGGGGCATATTGGAGCTGGACAAGAAGTTTCTGAAGAGGGTCCAAGATTGCCGAGTTGATGAAAGAAATGAAGGCAGACATCTGGCCAAGGCCTACTTGCTGCTAGGATTGCGCGAGCTGTACGAGGGAGCCAACACTTCCGAATCTAGGGAAGGTCCTTCTGGGACCAAATAGATAAGAGTCTTCTTTTCCTTTGAAAATGTAATAAGGCCTATGGCCACTAGTGACATTTTTTATTTCATGTTATTTAGTGTCGTTTTGGATTTGTCTTATTTTCTTATCAATAAAATGAGGCATTTAGCATTCTAAGTTCTCCAAATTTACTTGTCTCTAGGACTACCTCGGGCACAATGAGGTCCCCCAAGATTAGGACACGTTTTATATTCCCTGCACTATGTGTTTAAATATTGCAACATCTTTCCTTATAATCTTTACTAACTTGTTACCTTTTGTTTTACTTTTGTTTATTCCCCTCCCCAAAGGCTAGTTCGTGAACTCTAGCAACATCAACATATTTTACAAGATCTAGGGGCCCTCCACCTACACCTCCTCCCAGTCCCGTCAAACACAAAAGCAAAAGAAGAATGGAAGACTCAAACAACTCAGCTGAGCGGGTAGAGATCACTCGTAGTTCCACGGTTCCCAAGGAGAATTCCTCTTAGATAGAACAAAAGTTACTAAAGTTCCAAGAAGAGCTTGACCAAGTCTGAAATTTGGCAAGTTTGTCATTTTCCCTTACTGCTCCAAAAGTCACTCGGAATCCCACACCTTCACAAAATGTCCCAAACCATCCCGCTCCTCACCACCACTGCAATACTTGCCACACTCCCAACAACACTCCGTTGCTCATCCCGGAACCATTGAACTCCACAAATAACCATTGCCACAACAACACACCCATCTATGTGAAAACTGTGCCGCACCCTACTCAACCTATCTCAAGCATACTTGAGTTCGATGATAAAGACTCGCTCATCAGAAATTTGGCTGAAGAGCTTAAGAAGTTGACCACCAGGATCTAAGGCGTTGAAGGTAGTAAAGGACTTGAGGGGCTAAACTATAAAGATTTAAGCATACAACCCGATGTCGAACTGCCCGAGGGGTACAAACCTCCCAAGTTCAAAATGTTTGATGGTACAGGGGATCCTAGGGTTCACTTAAGGACATACTGCGACAAGCTGGTCGGAGTACGAAAAGATGAAAAGATCCGCATGAAGCTTTTCAAGAGGAGCCTGAAAGGAGATGCTCTGTCTTGGTACATTAGCCAGGCCCAAAGAAGTGGTCAAACTGGGTTAGTATGGCATCCGACTTTATGGACAGGTTCAGGTTCAACATGGAAAATGCACCTGATGTGTTTTACATTCAGAATCTAAATAAGAAACCCACAGAAACGTTCCGCGAGTATGCCACTCGTTGGAGATCAGAGGCTGCTAAGGTTCGAATTGCTTTAGAGGAAGAATAGATGAACAAGTTTTTCGTCTGGGCTCAGGATTAACAATACTATGAAATACTGATGTTGATCGAGAACCATAAATTTTCTGACATCATCAAGCTAGGAGAAAGGATTGAAGAAGGTATCAAAAGTGGTATGGTCACTAACTTTGAAGCTTTGCAAGCCACCAACAAGGCTCTGCAGTCTGGCGGTACATCCAAAAAGAGGGACGTACATGCCATAATGGTTGTACAGAGAACCAAATCACCATTCAAATACCAAACCTACCTGATATCTCCACTCACATATCAACCCACTCCAAATTTCCAAACACGCGCACCCTCCTACCAAGCTCCGCCACCTACCTATCAATCGCCTCCACCTCCTGCATACTGACTTGCTTCACCCAGATATTCCCAGCCCGTACACGTCTATAGAGCCTACAACACTCAACCATCCCACTATCAATCACCTCCCACTCGATAAAACTTTCCTAAACCTCGACCAAATTTGGCCGCAGACCTCCAAAAAAATACACTTCCATTGCCAAGCCAATCGACCAGCTTTATGAAAGACTCAAAGCTGCTAGTTATGTCACCCCTATCCTTGCCATAACCCCTGAAAACTCCTCCTAATGGGTCAACCCAAACAAAACCTGTGCGTACCATTCTGTCATGAAGGGGCATACTATTAATGAATACCGCTCCCTGAAGGACAAGATCCAGGCTTTGATAGACAACAGTATCATCATGGCAAAGGAGCCTGCTCCGAATGTCCACAACAACCCTCTACTAGACCATAAGGGTGGAGGTGTTCATATGATTAAAATAGAAGATGATTGGGATCCCAAAGGATCAATCAGTTTGATCACGGAAGGTGACGATCCAAAGAAACCAACAATCACTCTTAATTCGATTGTAGTCCAAATTAAGCCTTCTAAAGATGTTGAGGCGAACATGTCCATACCACTTGAGTTTGAAGTACCAGCCTCTGCAAAGCCGCCAACATCGATCAAGGTCGAGTTTGGGTCCCCAAAGGCGCATGAGCCCTTTGAAGTCACTGTATTACCTTCCAAAACAAGGGTGCCTATTCTATAGCAATGATAGCCATAATACCATTCCACACAAAAGCCATACCATGGGACTACACAGCCGAGGCAAGAAGGAAGGGAAAAGCCAAGTTCGGGGAAACAGTTGCAGCACAGGGTATGACAAGAACCGACAGGGTTTATACCCCAGAACACTAGGTTGAGTCAAGTAAGCAGACCTTTGGTCGACAAGCCATCATTGAAACTGGACCCGGTGATCTCTGGAGAAAGATACAAGCCAAGGAATACTCGGTCATTGACCAGCTGAACAAAATACCGACACATATCTCTATCCTGGCTTTGCTACAAAGTTCTGATGCACACAAGAATGCCTTGTTGAAGGTGCTGAGTGAGGCATATGTACCCAGCAACATCACTGGAGGAGAAATGGCAAACATGGTGGGTCAAGTATTGGAAAGTCATAAAATCACCTTCCACGAGGACGATTTGCCACCGGAAGGATTGAGTTATAACAAGGCATTGCACATCACTCTATAGTGCAAAGATTATTTTATCACCCGGATCCTGGTCGATAGAGGGTCCAGTCTCAATATTAGTCCTCTGGTAACACTTAGAATATTAGGAAAAGGGCTGCATGAAATCAAGGATGGGTCCATCAACGTCAAAGCTTTCGACGGATCTCTAAGGTCCACTATTGGGGAGATTAGCCTATGTTTTCAAATGGGGCCCACTTGGTTTGATGTTGATTTTAAAGTGATAAACGTGCCAGCATCTTACAATCTATTGTTGGGATAGATTCATGCTGCCGGGGCCGTGGCTTCAACACTACATCAGGCAGTGAAATTTGAGTGGAATCACCAAGAGGTGATCATTCATGGTGATGGTAGCAACCCCATATATAGTCGCTAGACCATTCCAGAAATTGGAGGAAGAAGAAGAATAGGTGGGGAAACTTACCACCACATCGAGCGAGTCAACGCCGTCGATAAAAACAAATGGTGGGACAACAAAATTGATAGCATACTGAATTGGAGTGGGTATGAACCTGGCAAGAATCTCCAAGGAATCGCTAAGCCCATCAAGCTTAAGAAGCATAGCACCACCTTCGGACTAGGGTATGAGTATACCTGGGAAGAATTCAAGGACTGGTCGCCACCTGGCGCGGCCCTTACTATCCATTGGAGTAGCCAATACCTCGTCTGGAGCAGACTTTCCAACCGGCCAAAGTCATCTACGGGTCAGAAGAAGAGGAAGCATTAGCAGCAATGAGGAATTTGTTCCTGGAAGAGGATGATATGGACTGCTGTGTCATTTTCGAGGAGGAGGGGGAGGAAGGCCCTTCTATACAGGCTGTAAAAGGAGGAGCATGCCTCAACAATTGGATCGTCAGAACCACCAGAGCTCGGCGTGCCTCAGGGTATCAAGGTTGAACAAAGCACCATACACAATTTTGTTTTACTAGTTTATTTTCATTTCGCATTTTTATTTTTTGCAAGAAAGAGCTCCAATGTTCAAAACACTTATGGAATTTATTAAAGTATTTAAATTTTCTTACAAATCTCACTCTTATCATTTTCTCTCATTACCTTACTCAAACAACATTACTATTACTTATCTTGATGAACCAACAACTGTGACATGCAACGAGACAAGCAACAAAAGGACGTAGACTCAGAAGAAGATGATATACCGGAGGAAATTGTTAAAAAAGTTGAGAATTTTGAGAATAGACCTAAGTACAATCTGGACGAGACTGAGATCGTCAATCTGGGAGATGCAAAAAACATCAAAGAAATGCGAATTAGTGTTCATTGTCACCGTCTGAAAAGGAAGAGTATACGAAATTTCTAATGGAATATGAGGACATATTCGCATGGTCATATGACGACATGACTGGCCTAAGCACATCCATTGTGGCTCACAAATTACCGACTGATAGGGCCTGTATGCCAGTAAAACAGAAGCTTAGAAAGTTCAAGCCAGACATGAGTTTGAAAATTAAGGAAGAAGTCACTAAGTAGGTCAAAGCTAAGGTTCTCAGGGTAGTAGAGTATCCAACATGGTTAGCCAATATCGTGCCAGTACCGAAGAAGGATGGGAAGGTCAGAATCTGCATCGACTACCGGGATCTCAACCGGGCCAGTCCAAAAGATGACTTCCCCTTGCCGAATAGACACATCTTGATTGACAACTGCACCAAGCACGAGTTGCAGTCATTCGTTGATTGTTTCGCTGGGTACCATCAGATATGGATGGACGAAGAGGATGCTAAGAAAACAGCTTTCATTACACCGTGGGTGATGCATTGCTACAAGATGATGTCGTTTGGGTTAAAGAATGCAGGGTCCACCTACATGAGGGCCATGACTACTATTTTTCATGACATGATACACAAGGAGATCGAAATGTATGTAGATGACATCATCATCAAATCCAAGAAAGCCAATGATCATATGGAAGATTTGAGGAAATTCTTCAACAGACTGAGAAGGTATAAAGTGAAATTGAATCCCATAAAATGTGCATTCGGGGTTCCAGCAGGAAAATTGCTCGGGTTCATTATGAGTCACCGAGGGATAGAATTGGATCCATCAAAGGACAAAGCTATTCAAAAATTTCCACCACCAAAGAACAAGAAGGAGGTAATGAGTGTCTTGGGGAGACTTAACTACATCAGCCGGGTCATAACACAAATAGCTGTCATCTATAAGCTAATCTTAAAGATTCTAAAGAAGGACGCTGCTACCAAATGGACTGATGACTACCAAAAAGCCTTCAACAGAATCAAGGAGTACCTGTCAACACCGCCAGTTTTGGTTCCGCCCGAATCGGGTAGACCCCTACTACTCTACCTTGCAGTATTGGATGAAGCGTTTGGTTGTGTTCTGGGGAAGCATGATGAAACGGGGAGAAAAGAGCAGGCCACCTATTATCTCAGCAGGAAGTTCACCCCGTACGAGGCCCGATATTCTCTGTTAGAATGCACCTGTTGTGCTTTGACTTGGGTAGCTCAGAAGTTGAGGCAATATTTCTATGCTTACACCACTTATCTCATATCAAGAATGGACCCATTGAAGTACATCGTCCAGAAGCCCATGCCCACCAGCAAGCTAGCCAAGTGGTTGATTCTACTGAGTGAATTCAACATTGTCTACGGGACTCAGAAAGCAATCAAAGGACAAGCACTAGCGGATAACCATGCTGAAAACACTGTGGATAGAGAATACGAGCCCCTAAAGATGTATTTTCTGGATGAAGAGGTATCATTCATAGGAAAAGACATTGCAGAGTCCTATGACGGTTGGAGGATGTTTTTCAACGGAGCAACAAATTTCAAAGAAGTTGGCACACGGGCAATCCTAGTATCAGAAATCAATTAGCATTATCCGGTATCCGCCAAGCTCAGGTTCCCATGCACCAACAATATGGCGGAATACGAAGCTTGCATATTAGGGCTCAAGATGGACATTGACATGAACGTCCAAGAGTTGCTAGTGATTGGAGATTCGGATTTGCTTATACATTAGGTCCAAGAAGAATGGGCGACCAAGGACTCCAAGATACTCCTATATTTGCATCATGTACAGGAGTTGAGGAAGAGGTTCACAAAGACAGAATTCTGGCATGTCCCCAGAGTCCAGAATGAGTTTGTCGATGCATTGGCTACCCTATCCTCTACGATTCAGCATCCGGATAAGAACTTCATAGAGCCTATTCAGTAAAGATTCATGATCAGCCAGCTTATTGTGATCATGTCGAAGAAGAAGCGGATGGAAAGCCTTGGTTTCACGACATCAAGGAATATTTAGCCAAAGGAGAATATCCAGAGCTTGCAAACGCTGCTCAGAAATGCACACTTCGAATATTGTCTAACAATTTCTTCTACAGCGGGGGAATACTTTATAGGAGAACTCCAGATTTGGGTTTGCTAAGGTGTGTGGATGCAAAGGAAGCATCCAAACTACTAGAGGAAATTCATGCCGGGATGTGTGGTCCACATATGAATGATTTTGTCTTAGCCAAGAAGATAATCCGGGCAGGTTACTTTTGGATGACTATAGAGACAGACTGTGTCCAGTATGTTCAAAAGTTCCATCGCTGTCAGATCCATGCAGACATGATAAAAGTGCCTCCAAATGAGCTTAATGCAATAAGCTCGCCATGGCCGTTCGCCGCATGGGGAATGGATGTTATCAGAATTGAACTTGTTGCATCAAACGAGCACAGGTTTATCCTAGTAGCAATCGACTATTTCACCAAATAGGTTGAAGCAACATCTTACAGAGCAGTGACCAAGAAACTCATGGCAGGCTTTGTCAGTGATCGTATCGTTTGTCGATTCGGGATTCCAAAATCAATCATTACTGACAATGGCTACAACCTCAACAGTGATTTGATGAAAGCTATGTGTGAAACCTTCAATATCAAACAAAAGAATTCCACAGCTTATATGCCTCAGATGAATGGAGCTGTAGAAACCGCCAACAAGAACATCAAGAAGATAATTAGAAAGATGGTAGAAAAGCATAAGCAGTGGCAAGAGAAGCTATCATTTGCTTTGTTAGGGTATCGCACCACAGTCCGCACAGCAACTAGTATAACTCCCTATATGTTGATTTATGGTACAGAAGCGGTCATTCCTGCCGAGGTAGAAATTCCCTCCCTAAGAATCACACAGAAAGTAGAGATCGATGATGCAGAATGGGTAAAAAGTCGTTACAAGCAGTTGGCTCTTACAGATGGAAAAAGAATGAATGCAGTTAGCCATGGTCAACTTTATCAGAACAGAATGTCCGAAGCCTTCAACAACAGAGTCAGACCAAGACAGTTCGCACCAGGGCAACTGGTGTTAAAGAAGATTTTTCCATATCAAGATAAAGCCAAAGGGAAGTTCTCTCCTAACTGGCAAGACCCATACATGGTACACCGGGTTCTAACAGGAGGAGCCCTTATACTCTCAGAAATGGACGGAGATGTTTGGCCAAAACCAATCAACTCAGATACAGTCAAGCGATACTATGTGTAACCATTTATAATACCACTACGTAATTTGAACTACGTCTAACCTGATTCCCGTTTAAGAGGGGATACGTAGGCCGCCTTATGTGTTCGGTCACAATTCAGTAAAATTTTCATTTCTCCCTGCAATTGGAAACTTGGGTAGAATTTTGAGGAGGACCCTCAAAATTCAGAAGTAACTTCAGCTAATCATCGCAAGCAGCCGTAAGAAGCATCAACCCACTAAATTGGGGCAAAAGTTTGAGGAGGAACCTCAAAATTCCTTAGCAAGAAAGGTCGCAATGTCTTGAACCACGTCACGGTCGTTGGTTAATCTAAAGCTATTTCTTAAATATACATATATGTCTTATCTTTAACAAACTCATGCATGCTTATTATTGAAATTGCTTTGTTTAACAAACGCTACCCCAAGGGTACCTACAGTATCACCAAAACAGAGCCGAGCCGGTCAAGCGAAGTCAGCAGGAATACGAACTAACCTTTCCCCTTTACAAAACTCATAACTTTTCTTTGGATACAAGCACCCAAGTCACAAAGCATCAAATACATTTGTACACTCACACTTTTTTGGAATACAACACTCGGAAATATCACTTTACAACTGCTATCCGCATATAATATCCCCAGCAGCCACAATCAGCAACCAGTAATCCGCTATCAGCTAAGAATCTTTTACTACTATTCGTCTCTTATCTTCTGCATAAGGCTACTATTCTGCCTTCCGAGGTTAAATCTCCATTTGCATTTTTCTGCATTGCATAAGGCTACTATTCTGCCTTCTGAGGTTAGACCTCCATTTGCATTTTTTTGCGTTGCATAAGGCTACTATTCTGCCTTCCGAGACTAAGCTCTGTCTCCATTATTGCATAAGGCTACCAATTTGCCTTTCGAGGTTAAGCTCTACCTCCATTTATATTTCTCTGCATTGCATAAGGCTACTATTCTTCCTTCCAAGACTAAGCTCTGTCTCCACTATTTCATAAGGCTACTATTCTACCTTTCGAGGTTTAGCTCTACCTCCATTTACATTTCTCTGCATTGCATAAGGCTACTATTCTACCTTTCGAGACTAAGCTCTGTCTCCATTATTGCATAAGGCTACTATTCTGCCTTCCGAGACTAAGCTCTGTCTCCATTTGCATGGCTGAAATATCGCCACTTAATTTAGATCCTGCATCGGCTAAAAGATCGCCATTTTTGTTTACACTTTGCATGGCTGAAATAGCACCACCTCAGTTAAATCTTGCATCGGCTGAAAGATCGCCATTTTATTCACATTTTCTTCATGCATCGGCTGAAATATTACCATTTTATCTTGCATGCCTGAAATATCGCCACTTCATTTAAAATCTCGCATCGACTGAAAGATTGCCATTTTTATTTACACTTTGCATGGATGAAATAGTACCACTTCATTTAAATCTAGCATTGGCTGAAATATCGCCACTTCATTTAAATCCTGCATCGGCTGAAATATCGCCATTTTTATTTATGCTCTCATGGGCTGAAAGATCGCCAAATTATGCATTTTCATATGCTGAAAGATCGCCAAATTGTACAAAGGCGTCATTGTTCAGAGGCACCATTTTCATAGTCCGAGAACGCCATGCCATGGCCTGAGGATCCCACTTTTATCTCTGCAAAGCATTATTCAAAGGCATCATGGTTCGGAGGTATCATTCTCATAGACCGAGGACATCATTTCATAGCCTGCAAATCCTTTATTATATGTTTCATGGCCCAGGACATCATCACAACCATCTAAAGACAAACATTCATGGTCCAACGGGAACTTGTATCATGTTTAAATTTATGCACAATATATGCGCTTGTATTGTTTATTTGCAGGAAAACCAGCTAGCAATGACCATCTCAATAGGATCTATCCCTCTCTAATTTTTGTAGCCCTGCTGAACTCATAGCCGCTACCCCAATTCGAATATCTCGTCCGTTCTTGAAAAATCTCCATCGGCATGTTCCGCCGACGGATTCTGAACTACACACAAACTGATTCATGTAAAACCAAGGATATGTAGGCAGCTCAGGAACCAGAGCTCGGTCAAAATTTTTCAAATCGTTTCGTCCGATCAAAATTGGCCATCATATCTTTACCCGACAACTCTTTCATCTTTCCTGGGTAAAGACAGGCAGCTGTTGATACCCAATTTTTCCCTATGTATTTTTCATATACAAAATACTTTTAAAATAGCATATACATGCATATATAAGTATGCCCAAGTATTTCAGTATTTTTTCTAATTTTTTAAAGATTTTCAAGTCAATATATTGTCCATTTTAACAATACAAAAATTAGTAATTATTCCCAAAAATATCAAATTTTGGTGAATAATTTATTTTATTCTCATATTTATACCAAAATAGTTAAGGTGATTTTTATAAATTTTTAAAACCAAATTGCATACAATTATAATTTTAGCCTATTTTAAGATTAATAGCATTTCTATAATTGTAAATTGGTTTATATATTTTTTAATTAATATTTATGTATTATTAATTGGTTCATTACATTTAATTTGCTTTAAAAATTATTTTTACTATTTTTATAAAATAAAAGGGGAAAAACTGGCTATTTAAATACTGGCCCCATTGGGTTTCAATTATAGCCTAAATTAACTCCCCAATCAACCCAATTTTAATTTTTAAATAGGCTAGCCCAAATCCTAATTTAACCCAACCCCTTAACCCGTTTATCCAATCGGCTCGGTTTTCTTTTAATCCAGGCCATTGATCCTTTTGATCAACGACCACGATTACCCCTTTCCTTTTTAATTCCCCAACCATACCCTAATCCCCTCACTTTTATTTGGTCCGCCGCCTTTGAAATCCCTCTCCTCTCAAACTCTCTCGAAACCCTAGCCTCTCTCACCATCTCCTACCTCAAGCTCACCAGAAATCAAGGCTCCTCCGGCTATCGTAACCTTATACTCACTCCCTATTACTCCCGTGTGCTCGATATTTGAAGAATCAAGGCCAGACCTCGAAGGTCTTCATCTAGACCTGTGCCAGCTTGAGTTTTCACGGCCATCGCCGGCCCTGCTCCGGCGTATCCTGGTCGAGAAGCCTAATTCCTGACCTTTTCGACTCAAGATCTGATTTTTCTTCCAAACCTTTCTCATTTCTAGGGTTTCTCCGAAACCCTAAGTTGTTCGAAGTTTTTATCTGTTTATTTTCTTAAGATCTGTGTTCTACTCAGCTTTTAAAGTATTTTCCCCAAATTTTCTTTTCAAAACCGTTTGTTTTTGATTTAAGGTTTCTAAAAAGTTGTAAAATGTTTTTCTGATTCTTCTTCTTCTTTTCTTTGTATGTATCTGTCTATGCTATGTTCTTATGTTTCTTTTTCTACCTCTCATGATCTTCTCCTATGTTCTTATGTTTGCATTTACCATGCATGTCCTTCTACTGTGCTCCGGTCTTTCTTCTACTGTGTTGCTGTATCACGCTTTCACATGTTTATCTTATGTGTTCTTTTTGCTAGGATTTTCGATACCTATATGTTACTCTACTATATTTTCTACTAAGAGTTTTAGTTCTTTGATTTGCCTTATTCTGGACCTTGTTTGAGTTCTCTTTGAACATGTTCTTCTACTATTTTCTTAAGTGTTATACTACCTCTTTTCTCTTCTGAACTTGTTTAAGTTCCAAGCTTATCTTAAGACTTGTTCCTTCTATCCTCATTATGCTTCCAATCAGTTTCTGCATTCTATTTGCTTTGAACTTGCTATTTTATCTGTTTGTTTTCTCATGAGTCTCTGAAAGAGATCTCTGAGCCTGTTTCAATTACTTCATCTCTCGTCTCTATATCTGATTCGATTTTGAAACCCCAGAATTTGGGGGGTTTTGACGAGGTTGATCTGATGTTTGGACTAGGGTTCTACTTTGAGCCCTTGACTCTCTCAGACTCATTTTGAGTTTATGAATAGGATTTGGACCTCTTTGTTTATGACTCTGAACTTTTCTATGCTAGACTCTTCTGATTAGCATGACAGTTATTTTTTGTTTAAGAATGTCTATATCCTTTTATATGTGTGTTGAATCGTTCTTAAATAGGCTTTCTAATTAATGATTGATTCAGAATCTTTTTTTTAGGTTTGATTGACTGTTACTGATTTTCCTTAAACAAAACCCTTTCCTTACTTTTCCTGGTTTGGTTCACTCGTGCAAAGCTTACAATTTTGATTTCTTGACTGTTACTTGCACAAATCGTGTGCTGTCAAACCTTGTCCTTAAATAGACCTTTATGTATTTACCCCTCTTGTACTGCTTTGGAAAAATGTTTAATTGACCCATTTCCTTAATTATTTTGCCCGTTTGAAATCAGAATCCCTTAATTAATGGGAGATTGATTTCAATGTTACTTCCTTGCCTTTTTCTTACTTGTTTGCTGCACTATAAAATGGGCACGACCCTTCTGCACTAAAACAACTTTGAACCTTCAGTTCAATACGCATATTCTTACATACACTCTCAATTACAATATTCTTTCAATTCTCTACTCTCTTCTGAGATGTTTTGTACTTCCTGCTTGCAACTTGGCTTTCAAGGCTACTGTTTTACTTATTTGTTCCCCTAAAACTGGTATGTCACTATTTTGATTTCAGCTTCTTCCCTATGTGTTTACTTTACAGTTGTCACACTCTTGGCTACTTTGCTGTTCATATGCTGTATTAAATATGCTACTCTTCCCTATATGTTTACTGTTTGTTATGAATTCCCCATACCCATTCCCTCCTATGTGTTTGAGTTAGGGTTCATGGCCTAGCAGTATTGTCACGACCCCAGTTCGCCCTCTGTGAATATGTCGTGATGGCACCTAGTTCCTATAATTAGGTAAGCCTAACAGTGCGGAAAAAACAACACAACTTACGGAATAAATTATTTAAAACTGAACAATTAAAAGAAATCTGAATATAACTGCCGCTCGACATATACAACTCAAAATAAATGCGGAAGTCTACTATAACACCCCAAAACCCAGAAACTCATGGGAACACAAGCTAATGAAAAGTAATATATGACTCTAATCTCCAGAATTTGTCTAAACAAAAGTACGAAAGAAGGCTAAATACTACAGATAGAGTAAAGAGGGAGACTCCTTGGTCTACGGACGCTGTAGAAGTACCTCAAAGTCTCTGCAGCTCTCCTGGCCTCAAGGATAGTGCGCCTGAGATGAAGTACCTGGGTCTGCACATGAAAAACATGCACAAAAGAGGCATGAGTACACCACAGCGGTACTCAGTAAGTGCCAAGCCTAACCTTGGTTGGGTAGTGACGAGGAAGGTCAGGGCCCTACTGAGATAAACATAATATATGACAAGATAAGGAAAAACAGTATAGATAAAGTATATAGAGAGAATCTAAATAGGATAAATAAGGGAAGAAATAATAGGAAGCATAAACAAAACAATATAAGGAATACTACTCACAACAGGAAATAATAGCCGGGGGATCTCTTGGTATCCTCAAAATATACACGAGAGATCTCTTGGTATACCGAGGATCTCTTGGTATACTCATCATATACACGAGGGATCTCTTGGTATCCCGAGGATTTCTTGGTATCCTCAAAACTTACATTTACATGTTCCAGGGATCTCTTGGTATCCCGCACCTCAGTCCAGAACATAACAAGTACATGGGGGATCTCCCGGGATGCCGTCCCGTAGTCCCAATTTAAAATACACAATAACAACCCAAAATATTAGGATAAATGCTAAACTCAGAACAAGTAATAGAAACTCCTAGCCTAACTTACTTCACGTAGTACAACCAAGGTAGTTTAAGCACTTAAGCAAATAAGTCAAATAAACATGCTTCTCTAGTTAGGATAAACTTGCAATTCAAAATAAACAGATAGGCAAGAAGAACTCAATTTAAATGCTTCAAGTAAAATGGATTTCCATCAATTAGCTCAAGTACGCGCTCGTCACCTCACGTACAAGGCATTCAATTACCAAATATCATATCCTAAGGGGAAAAGGTCCCCCACACAAGGTTAGCCAAGCCACTTACCTCAAACTGGCTCCAAATTCAACTTTAAACCACACTTTTACCACGAGTATCTGACTCCAAATGGCCCAAATCTATTCATTTCAATTACATATCATAAATGACATCTCAAGCAACTGATTCCACTATTTAATTTAAAGCTAAGACGCAAATTTAGGTAAAATGACCAAAATACCCCTCAAGCCAACGTAGTCAAAACCCAGGGTTCGAACCAAAATCTGGTTACCCATTCCCCCACGAACCCAAATATATGATTTTTTTTTGAAATCGGACCTCAAATTGAGGTCCAAATCCCCAATTTTAGAAAAACCTAGGTTCTACCCCAAACCCCCAATTTCACCCATTAAATTCGTTGATTTTAAGTGGAAAACATGTTAAATGATGTAAATGATTGAAAGAATTAAGTAAAAATCGACTTACAAATGATTTGGAAGAAGTTTTGTCCTTGAAAAATCGCCTATGGGGTTTGGGTCTTGAAAGAATGGTGAAAAATGGTGGAAATTCGACTAAGTATGAATTTGCTGGGTCTCAGTTATCGCAATTGCGATAATTGCGAACCCCGACCAAGTCTGGGAATTGCAAACATTTGTTCGCATTTGCGAACTATGAGGGAAATTGGGAGGTTCGCATTTGCAAACAATAAGGTCGCATTTGCGATGGTTAAAGGCCTGGCCATTTCTCGCATTTGCGAGCTGACCCTTCGTAATTGCGAGCTCGCATTTGTGAGCCAGGCTTCACAATTGCGAAGCCTGTAGGTCAGTTATAGCAGCAAAATTCCCAAGGTTGAAAAAACACTCCGACATCTATCCAAAACTCACCCGAGCCCTCGGGGCTCCAAAATAAACATGCACACAACCTCAAAAACATCCTACGGACTTACTTGCACGATCAAATCGCCAAAATAACATCATATACATCGAATCGAGCCTTAAAACTCATTACTTCCTCCAAATTTTCATAAAACATCAAATTCCCATTTTCAGTCCGAAACACATCAAACAACGTCCGTTTTCAACCAAACTTTACAGAAAGCGCTTAAACCATATATAAGACTTGTACCGGGCACCGGAACCAAAATACAGGCTAGATACCATAGTCTTTTAATCAAATTTCATTTCCAATTTCCTTAATTATTTCCAGAAAACAATTTCGCACAAAAATTCATTTCTCGAACTTGGGACCTTGGAATTCAATTCTGGGCATATGCCAATGTACCATATTTTCCTACGGACCCTCCGGGACCGTCAAATCACGGGTACAGGTCTGGTTACCCAAAAAGTTGACCGAAGTCAAATTTATTCAACTTAATATCAAAATTTAGCATTTTTCTCATAGAATTCATATCTAAGCTTTTCGGCTACGCGCTCGGACTGTGCACACAAATCGAGGCAACCCCAAATAAGGTTTTCAAGGCCTCAAAAGTACATAATAGGTAAGAAAATATGTGACGAGCCCTTTGGGTCGTCACAAGTATCCAAATTATTGCTCAGGTCTGATCCTGACCCTCAATGGGTCCTAACTCCCAAATTTAGCTAACAGGCTGGTCAGGGGTGTGCCAACATTCTTAATTGCTGGGCATGACCACTAGTCTTTCATGGCCTTCCCTAACTCCCTCTATGCACTTACACTTATTCTTAGACTCTAAGTTCTGCCCCCTCCTATTAGCCTTGGTTTGGGACCTTGAGTTCCTTCTGAATTGGACATTTGAGGGCTATCCCTTCCACACTGCACTACAATCTAATCTTGCAATGTCTTTAGGTGTAAGAACTGCTTGGAGTTCATTAAGCTCCTTAGAACTTTGACACACCCAAAAGATGAGAAAGACTTTGGAAATCTGATATTTGGAAGTTGGTTTATTTCATGTTTCAGACTGGGAGTCTAAATTAGGCTCTCCTTGGTTGGAATCTTTAATTTCTGATGTAATTTTATCTTTTTCTGGATTCATTCTCGTTGTAATAATATTGTAATAACTGAGGGGATGTATATTAAAAAGGGGAGGGTCACTCATGTTTTGCATATGGGTAGATATCATGTTTTAGGTATTTACTTCTGTAATCACAGCCTTTTCGTTTATATATCTGCATATAGAAATCCTGCTTATAAGATATTTCATTACTGCATTAGAAATCCTATCTCTATGTTTATGCATATGCATATAGAAATCATGCCTTTAATCTATCTCATTACCGTATTAGAAATTCTTCCTATAAGTTATGCATTTCATTAGACATCATGTCTATAAGTTTCTGCATTTCAACATTAGAGACCATGCCTATAAGTTTCTGTATTTCCGCATATAGAAGTCATGCCTATAAGTTTCTGCACTTCTGCATATGCACATGTCATTAGGAAAACAATCTATAGGTTAAAGAATGATCAATTGCATCCTAGACACCATGCTTATAGGACTCCTGTATTTACGTAACCGTTTTAAAATCAGTAACGTTTAGAATTCATGCCTATAGGAGTAACCGTTTAAATCTGATTCATCCGCAAGTCTAGAATCAGTAATAATATCGTTTAATACCCGCAGCATTGGTTTATTTCTAAAATCAATAATCCTTCCTTAAAATCAGTATACTTACCTTGTTAAATATCATACCTATAGGTCTCACCTAGGAAAACCATTGGGTAATCAATTAACTATACCAGTCTTTAATAATTACAACCAGCAGGCATGCCTTATTTGGACTTCTTATCTAAAAATATGTGATAAATCATCCACCCCTTAACGTTTAATTTTGATTAAAGACCTAACCAGTACCTGTAAGTCATGCTAAATAATTTGCTGCTTTGAATGAGGAGGCCTATTTGAGCCTTTAACTGCTATTTGTTTCCTCTTTTACTGTTTTATGTGTTTTTTTGGTTTGTCGCACTAGACTTTTGTCCTTTTAAAACTCTAAAAATCCAATTTCCCTTCCCTTTTAGGATTAATAGTCCCAACTGCCTCCGGGACTGATAGGATTGGGGTGGGTAATAGCATACAATAAGTAATGAGGCCACTTCGCGATTTAATACCTTAACGGGGTGGATAAGAGTAGACATGGATATGATGACCACGCGATAACACCACGTATATAAATGGTTACCAGGTGTTGTGTGTGGTGATCCATGTTATTTATAAATATAGGAACCCCTTCCCCCTTCACTTGTTTACTTCCTTTTCTTTTTACAGATTTTTTTTAAAAGTTATTGACTTTTAGTTCTTTAAACTTCCTCTTTTACTTTAGTCACTTAAAAATCTCTTTTTTAGTTATTTGATTTCCAGCACTGTTTCTTCTCCAAACCTCCGCCTCTTTTACTCCTTTGTACGATTATTTGTACCAATTATTTGATCCCCCTGTTCCTGCACTTATATATCCTTTAAATAGTTATGAACTCGCCTATTTCCAAATTTCGGTATGCTTTTAACTTCTATACTTCCCTTGTTGCAATCATTATGTGAAAGCTGTCTTTTTTGCTTATTTGTTGTTTATATTTAAAGTCACAATTGTAGCATGGCCGGGAACCACACTAGTAGTTCTTGAGGGATGCCTAATACCTTCTCCTCAAGATAATTTCAAGCCCTAACCCAATCTCTGGTTCTTCTTCTTTTAAGTTAAATTTCTTCTTAGTGTCCTAATGCACTTAATCATTAGGTGGCAACTCTTCCAAATTGAAAACCTAATTCCCAAAAAGAAAAGAGTTGTCCGCCCAAATATCATAAACCCGATTTTGCAAGAAAAATGGGGCATCGACAGTAACAACATGCATCGACCTGCTGAGTTATTACATCCGGTCATTGCACCATAGCTTTTTATGAAGTGGGGGATGTATATCGTGGATCCACTACCGCAAGCCAAAAGTAAGGTAAGATTTTTATTAGTACTCACTGATTATTTTACTAAGTGGGTAGAAGCAGGTGCCTTTAAACAGGTATGAGAGAAATAGGTCAGAGATTTCATCTGGAAAAACATCATATGCCGGTTTAGGGTAGCAAAGGAGATCATATGTGATAATGGCCCACAGTTTATAGGCACACAAATCACAGAATTTTTTCAAAGTTGGTAAATTAAAAGGATTACCTCAATGCCTTACCATCCGGTGGGTAACTGACAAGCTGAATCAACAAATAAAGTCATTATCAACAACTTGAAGAAAAATTGGAGGAATCTAAAGGCAATTGGCCAGAGGTACTACCTGGGGTCTTGTGGGCTTATCGAACAACAACAAAAACAAGTACGGGGGAAACACCGTTCTCACTTGTATAAGGAGCTGAAAATTTAGTTCCAGTCGAGATAGGAGAACCAAGTACGAGATATACTCAAGCTACTGAGGAATTGAACAAAGAGGAGATGTGGTTAAACCTGGATTTACTTGAGGAAAGGAAGGAAACTGCCTTAATAAGGATGGCAGCACAAAAAGAAGTTATGGAGCAGTACTATAACTGGAAAGCTCGTCTCAGATACTTCAAGATTGGGGACTTTGTACTCAAGAAAATTTTCCAATTCACAAAGGCAGCTAATGCAGGAAAGTTAAGTCCAACTTGTGAAGGACCTTATAAGATTCATGGTATCGCAGGAAAATGTGCATACGAGCTTGAAACATTGGAAGGCAAGATTCTACCTTCAAACTGGAATGCCCTTCATATGAAGAGATACTATTTCTAAGGAAAAGAAATACCCACGGGCAGGTATCTCTATTAATAATTTTTATTTTTAAATTATTACACCCTCCGGTTCAATTTATGTGGACCCATTTGGTTGGGCACAGAGTTTAAAAAAAGAGAGAAGACTTTTGAACTTGTGGTGTAAAATGAGGCACATATATTTTGTGTGGCTATAAATCATTGCATAAAAGTAAATTGTTTGCAAATAAGGAAGGAGGTCATTCTTTTTGGCACGGACCAAAAATGAAATAGGTTCACATAAATTAAAACAGAGGGAGTAAAATTTTACTAATGATTTTAGATGACAGAAAAAGAGCTAACCCACACTTGATGATGAATTACGACTTGAAAGACACGTGGAAAGAACATAATTCCCGGTCTAGGGTTACAACTATTCTGATGGAAATTTAAATGGGTTAAGTAGTCTTCATCTAAAATTGTACCTCCGAGTCCTGTATATTTTTCCTTTTCAGGAAAAGGACCGCATGGAAGGAATAATCGAGTGCTTGAAATTTCATACTTCAAAACTCATAAACTTGGGAGACTATATAGTGTATATATGATATATGTATAAAGAAGGCAAAGAAGATTAAAAATAATTAAAGTTCAAGTCAAGCCCAAAAGTCTAATCATCAAATGTCAAGTTTAGAGTAAAGTCACGAGCCAATAACACAAGCCTATCAAAAAACCTTCATATAGAATTTCAAAACTTATGATGTCTAGGTTAAAGGAAGTATTTAGCCATGGGTCATAAAGAAACCTTTGGATCCTCTTTCTTTTTTGTAAATCTATTGAAAAGAAAATAGTTATGGAAAAGTAATAGAAGATATTTAAATACATGTAAAATGTTATTTAAACTTGAAAAAGTTCAAATGAAAACTTTATCAAAGTTATTTCAAGAAACGTGTGTGTTCCTATTTCTTTTTTTCGTATATTCACACCATTATGAAGTTGAGACGTCTTCTTCATGAAGTGTCATATATAAAAGACCCCTCTTTTATAAATACATGTTTTATTCAAAGATGTATGAAGGTAATAAAGCATTTTTTACAAAAAAATGCAAAAAAGGTAAGACGAAAACCAACGAATTAAAAAGCAAGACCTTGAAGTTATATAAAAAATTAGACAAGGCAAAAAGAGTAAAACTGAAGCTCAAGAGAATTAAGTTGAAACTAAAACTTTATAATATTAAGTTTAGACTAAGTTTGAACTTAGTCATAAACTGATTGTCATTTTTTTTACAAAATGCCCCAAAAATATATGAGGGCTTGTCATCATCAAAAACATAAACCCCAAATGGGACCAGGGGTTAAACCACAATTCTACCAAGAAAGGAAAAAAGAGGAGTCAAACTTCATAAAACTTTCACTTTGGAGCAGAGGAAGGGTCTAAAATGGTATCATCAGCAACAAAAGGCTCGATTTGGTCTGAAGGAGCTGGGACATCCACTGCACCAATATTAGCTTCAACATACTCAGGGGTATTAGCCATGGGAGAAGGAAAACTTTGGCCTTGCTGAGTTTTCTCAATGGTTTCTTTTATCTTAGCTAATTCAGCATCCAAATTAAAACCCTCTTGGCTATCCTCCACAAGGGTATCATGGCGTGTGTTTAAAATAGACCAACTCACTTCAACAACTGTTTTGTCTTCAAGAGCCTCTTAATCTCTTTTCCATTGATCAATTTCACTCTTGAGTTCTTCCTTTTTAGCCAAGGCAGAATCATAAGGATTGCAAAGGAGCAAGTGAACTCTCCAAAATTTTGACCTTATTAGAAGACACATGAAGATCTTCTTAGGTCTGAGTAAGTGTTTGAAAAAGATCACCTGCATACGCTTCTTTTTCACTCAACAAGCTCTTCAAGCTTCTAATCTCTTCGGAACCTTTAGAGAGTTGTTCAGCAAATAATGACTTGTGGAAATTTCTATCCTTGCCTGCCTGATTGTTAGAAGCCTTCTCAATGGCCAACTCTGAAGTTACAACCTTCAACTGCTTCTGTAAGTACACTTGCTTTCTTCTAAAACCTTTATTTTGAGCTGGAGACTGTCATACTGCTCCTTCCAATTGTCTACCTCGACCTGGTAATTATGCATCAATTGTTTCGTCTAGGAAACCCTTTTAATCATTTCCATGCCGACGAGATTGATCTAAAGAGAAAAAACAGAGGGAATACAAAAGAATCTTAGTAAAAGAAAAATGGTATATAATATAAAAAGAAATTTATACCTTCAACGATGATTGCATGATATCATTCATCCAAGTCAGGGAACTATGACTTTCTAGCTTGGATTTTTAACTGGACCATGAGGGGTTTCAACCACGCGTCAGCTTGACCTGACTACTTTAGAAGATTACCTTCAATATGGACCTCAATGGTAATTTGTTTCATCACTCTACCTCCACTTGAAGAACCAATTTCGGTTTAAGAAACATTAGTAGAGGGGACTGTAGAGGAAGTCATAATAGCTTGAGGCAGAGCAGAAGCTGTAGCAGTAAAAACTGGCAAAGAATGGTCCATGGGAACAAATGCGGGAAAGAAAGGCTAGAGGCACTTCATCAGACACCAAATCAAAACTTTCACTATCGATCCCACGAGAAAAAAGTTGTTCATCAGAGCCACGAGCAGCCATAGGAATATCATCTTCTGAGCTCACTAAGGTGACTTCAATAGACTCGGTCACGGGGATAGAACGGGGAGGAGTAACTTCATCAAATGAAAGGAACCCTCATCTCGTTTCTCTTCCTCTTCGGAACCCTGGGGTTTGTCAGCTTTCCTTTTCGATGAAGAACCTAGAATTATCTATCGAGCCCTTGCCAAAGAAAGTCTGGAAGCTGAGATAGAATCGAAACTTACCCCACGAATAGGAAACCCTGATAAAAAGAAGGGTCAAATACATTCTAAGTGAAGAATTAAAAAAAAAGGGAGAAAAGCGGTAAAACATTTACCACGAGTTTTAACCTTCCAACCAAACCTGTGAGAAAGGTTTTTCCAAGATCTACCTTCCATCAGAGCAAAAGTCAACGATTTCTCTACCCATCACAAAAATTGAGAATCTTGTCAACAATTCCCATGGTTGCTAAAAAAATAGAGAAAGTTAGGCAGTCATGAGATAAATAAACCCCTTCAAGTGAAAAAAGAGGCAAACTTACATGCAAAATTCCACTTTTCAGAGAATGGAGTATTTTCTTCACCTAGTAACCTTACAATAGGAGCAGCAACAAATCTGGCATACTAGTCGCGGTCATTATCATCTCAGGAATAACTAAAACTCTCGTACTCCTCGCTACCAAAGTAAAAATCCCATATCGGAATAACATAGGGGAGTAGAGGTGGATCAGATGAATAAAGGTAAAAGGCAAATTAGCCAAGCTAGCTAAATTCCTTAGGCAAGCAACAACCCTCTAATTAATGGGGCCAATTTGTCCAAGACAAACATTGAAGAAACAATAAAACTCAATGATAACAGGCTCAATGGGAGGTTTAAAATTAAGTGTAAAAGGATATGTATACACGAAAGAAAATCCATTCATGTAGGCTGTGATTCTTTGATTTGCATTAGGAATTATGATGGGGGTAGTCAGATTTCCAATGAAAATCTCTACGAATGACAGAGATTAAATCTTCAGTGATTTAAGAAGGATAGACATCAGCACGATCAAGAGAGGACATAGAGGAAACCTGATTTCTAATTGATTCCCTATCAGAATAAAAAGAAATTTCAGAGGGGACAATTTCATCTACTAAGGGTTCACGAACTGCTTTATTGGAATCTCTGCTTCTAGAAGAAGCTCCATGTGGAAGAGAACCCCTGGTTCTAGAAGAAGAACGGGGAGTGGAGCTAGGTAAAGATGAAGGCAAACCTCGAATGGAGCCTAAGCTATGTAACCTACCTCCTCTTCTGCTCCTAGTTGGAGCAAGAGGAAGTTCATCTATAATAAGAACTTTACGAGGATCAGGATTTGAAGAAGACATGGCTGAACAAGGAAGGAGACAAGAATTAATATTCAAAGTTAAGAAACTTTTATGAGAAAGACAAGACGAAGGTTATATTTATACTCAGAAGCAACCGTCAAACAAAAAAGGTAATGATGTAGGAGTCATAATGAAAACTGTCACTTCGTGGTTGGTGAGCCGCAAAAAAGTCCTAAAAGACGCTGAAGAGTTGTAGACTTAATTTTAAGAATGCCACATGTCACGAGCATTAAATAGAAGTGACATATAAAGCGTCAGTTCTGAAAAAGGTATAATGGCGGCAAAAATTCCCGCTTTAATGAAATTCACTTCCTAAATATTCAATTGTTGAATAAATGGCAAGTGGTGGGACTATCTGTATTAGAAAAATCAAGTTAATATATTAAATTAAGAATGTGAGACACGTGGATCAATAAAAGAGTAAGAGCTCTCAAAGGATAACTGAAGAGGCACGAGCTTTGACATGAATGGGCAGAGATTCAAGAAAAACATAGGAAGAGCAGTTACTCGAGCCTCTTAGTAATATGAAAAAATATCAGAGGAATGAACCTGGATAGAAAAAAGTACAAATACGTATTATTCGCAATTAATGAGCATAAATGATGGAAAAAGTTATAGAATCTTCACGAAACAGTTACGATTACCAATTATAGCGTTATATTAAATGTCATTAATTGCTCATAGTGGCTCTATTATGAGAGGAAATGAAACGTATTGTTGAGAGATAGCTATAAAAGGAGAGATATAATACTTGTAAAGACACACAATATTATTGAAATACACTGATTTACTTTGCTTTCTTTTTACTCATCTATCAATCATCTCAATTCTTCTTACTTATTTTCAATTTGATTATCAGTAACCCGAGTTCTTCAAGAAAGTACGCTTTTACCCGAATTTTCTATTTTCTGGTTAAACAATTACTAAAATAATATGTTATCTTATTCAAGACAAAATGTGAAATAAAAAGACATGAATAACATACCTGATAAAGAGTAATTACGGACAATTCCAAGAGCCCATTTAGATTAATCTAATCCGTGTCATGCGTTTTACTAAATATAAAGGCATACATACAATACACAAAATCCAAAATTTAAAATACAAATTAGATCATAGTGACGTTGCTCATCAATTTTCATATCCTGTCTCGTTGGTCAGACGTGCTACATTAGTTTGGCAAGTGGTAGCGGATCGAACCTTTCTCATGATTAACTGTATAATATGAATAGCTTTTAACATTTATTTTTTTATTTATAAAAGATTAAACATCAGTGTAGGCTTTAATTTAAATGTTTTAGCCTTATTTTTTTAGTAAAAGATTAGACATCATTATTTTAAATGTTTTAGCTTTATTCTTTCGTAAAAGATTAGACACCATTAGAGGTGACAAAATGGTTAAAAAAATAGTTATCCACCAATATTATTCATTAAAAAGGGGTTAGATAATGATTTTTTTCAAAACGGGTCGAATATGGATAAGAACCATATTATCCACTTAGAAATGGTTAACCAATTGATAACTAATGTGTTTAGCTTTTACATTTGTAAAGATTCAAATTGGGGGTTACTCAAGTTTGGAAGACTAGGAATTCTCTCATAAGTGATCATATTCAAGAAGCTATGGATAATATGGATATCCATATTATCCGACAGATAATCCATTTTTTATCCGTCTCAAAAACAAGCTGGGCCGGATAATTTATCCGTTTTTGAATTATCCATTTTTAACCCGCTCATATCCGATCCGACACGCCCGTTTACCACCCCTAGACACCATTAAAAATTGAACTTAAACCTCTTCCAATATTAGAATTCACTACGGGCTTGGAAAGCTACGTTGTAATTGCCTTTGAATGTTACTGGTCAGTTTGGCATAATTATTTGGTCTGCATGAAATTGATTGTAATTGAGGGAGACCAATTACACTGTAACGATCCAACCCATTATTTTTCTTTCTAGATCCCCATTCCTCTATTTAAGACTTTTCGTATGTGCTTTTACTGTCTTATGATTTGCGGGGATGAATGATTTTTTGGAATGATCTGGATTGAAATTCGGAACACTTAGTTCAATAATAGTGGCCTAAGGTGACCAAGTTTGACTTGAGTTTTATAATCTAACTAAATAGCCTCAGAATCGGGATTTGAAGGTTTCAATAGGTCCGTATGATGATTTCGGACATGGGCGTGCATTCAGATCGAGTTGCTGGGGTGATCCGGGAGCATTTCAGCACTTTTTGTTGAAAGTTGGCGTCTCGAAAGTTTTAGAGTTTTCTAAATTTGACTTGAAGTAGTGTAACGATCTGCCCGATCATTTTGAGTATTGTAGCCTCGTTCCCCCATTTATTGCTTATTCTATATTCTTTTGTTGTTATGTGACTTTTTGGGGTGGTTGGTTTAGTTTAGGGGGTATTTCGGAATGAATTGAGACACTTAGTCTCAAAGTTGGGAGCCTAAGTTGAAAGAGTTGATCGGATGTTGAATAATGTGTAAATGACTCCGAAATAGAGTTTTGACGGTTCTGATAGCTCCATATGGTGATTTTTGTCTAAGGAGTGTGTTCGGATATCAATTTGGAGGTCCGTATGTGGTTTTGACTTGAGTTGGAAAAAAATGGAAAGGTTAAAGTTTGGAGAGTTGAGAAGTTTGACCAAGAGTTGACTTTATTGTAACCAGGCTTGGATTTTGGTTCCGGAAATTAGAATAGGTCAGTTGTGTTATTTATGACTTGTGTGCAAAATTTGAGGTCAATCGGAGTTGATTTGGTGTGTTTTGACATTTGTTTTAGAAGTTGGAAGTTCAATTGTTATTAGGCTTGATTTGGGGAGCGATTTGTGTTTTTGATATTGTTGGATATTATTTGAGGGTTCAACAAAGTTCGTATAATGTTTTAGGACGGGTTGGTATGTTTGGATGGGATTTTGGAGGCCTCGGGTGTGATTTAGATGGAATTTTGGAATTGTATAGGTCCTGGTGTGTTCAACTTTGGTGTGTACGCACCTGCGTTGGGAGTTGCCGTAGATGCGATACCGCAGGTGTGGCACTTTGGTCGCATATGCGAACATGAGAGAAGATGGGGAGGCTCGCAGAAGTTGGTGAGTTTCCGCTGAAGCAAAAGCGCTTATGCCATGAGGAGTCTGTAGGTGTGGAGCTTGAGAGCTTGACCTGGATGCGCAGATGCGGACATAGGGCCACTGGAGCGGTCTCGATGTGTGATATTTTGGCCACAGAAGCAGCTGGTCGGGTGTCTAATGTTTTCCCCAAAAGCGGACGTGCGACTGCAGGTGCGATTTCGCTGGTAAACAGATATAAATAAGGTTTAGAGTATTTTCTTCATTTTTGGACTTTGGGAGCTTGAATTTAGGCAATGTTTGAAGGGTTTTTCACTAGAGTTCAAGAGGTTAGGAAATTATTTTTATCACCTTTGTCCATGTATTTTGAATACCCATTGATTATTCACCTAGTTGTCATGATTCTAAGTTAGAATTTGGAGATCTTTGAATCATGTATGGAGGGTAAGATTTGGGTATTTGAGTGTCGATTTATGGTCGGAATTGAATAATTTTGATTTAGTTGGAATCGTTATTGAACGGGTGTTCAGATTTTGTAAATTTTTCCAAATTCTGATACGTGAACCCCGGGTTGACCTTTTGGGTTGACTTTTTGACTTTGGTTAAAGAACTTAACTTTATCTTATGGAATCGATGTTTAAAGCTTGTATTGATTGTATTAAGTTTCTTGTGGATAGATTTGAGCCTTCAGAGTCCTATTCGCAAGGCAAGGGCTTGCTGGAGTTGTGATTTGCGCGATTTGAGGAAGTAACAATTCTAAACTTGCTTATGAGGGCATAATTCCCTGAAATACGTGTTATGTGGTTGGTATTGAGGTACACACATGCTAGGTGACTGGCATGTGGGCGTGCACTGTGGTAATTATGAATTAGTTGATTCTGTGGTACAGTGGAGTTATCAAAGCTTATTGCTATTCATGTAATCCCCACGTGTTAGAGTAGTTGAGCTGCGATTCATGTTAGAAGAAATCATGTTTAGGCTATATGCTTATTTCATTGGGACCTTCTAAGGTCATTTCTGCTATTGAATTATTTTCTTAAACTTCAATTATATACTTGGTCACATTCATCATTTGAATATAATATCTTAGTCTCTGTTGTCATTTATTATTACATCATGTTATCATTGTTTGGGCTGATTAGCTTGAGATTTATGAAACCGGGAGACTGGAGAGATTGATGACTGAGTTGGGGATTGAGGCCGGATTATGAGTTAATATATATGGGATCGGGTTGCATTCCGCAACACATTTTATTGATTCCAGATGGGATTGAATTGCACGCCGCAATATGTTTTATTAATTCACTATGGGATCGTGCTGCACACCGCAGTAAGTTTAGTGATTCATGATGGGATCAGGTTGTACACCATAGCAGGCCATGTTGGCTTATATTAACATTTTGGCAGGATCCATCCTCCCCGGAGTCTGACATACCAATAGTGAGCGCAGGTACATACCGTGCTGAGTGGTTGAGTCTGCTAAGTGATGAGTGGTGATTGTGAGATAGTGATATTGAGTATTCTGAGAGTGTAAGTATATTAGTTTATCACTGTGATGCTTTACATGTGACATGCACATTTGACATGTAGACATAAGGTATGTTTGGTATGAAGGAAAATATTTTCCAATTTTTCCATGTTTGGTTGGCGTAAACGTTATGGAAAATATTTTCCTCCAATTGGAAGAAAATATTTTCTCTATTAGAAAAAGGAGAAAATATTTTTCAAAACTCCTTCTCAATTTTT